>SDVV010041129.1:0-10468 GCA_016164225.1 Gammarus roeselii | reverse complement strand
GCGGTTGTGGTAGGATTAGTGTTATTCCAAATTTCTGGTGGTGTGCGGTAGAAGAACCCCTCAGGCAAAAAGTTGGATACGCATCTGAAAAATCAGGTGAGTTTGCTCATTTCTGTTCTTGTCTTATAAAATTGTTCCCGAGGCACGTTTGCTATGTTTTGAGTGAATGTTTCGTTACATATTCTATGGATGGTTTTATGATTCTATATATTTTTTGTACATATATGTTTGTTTTCTCATCTACTTGGGGTATAATTGACTCATCCGGAGGTTGTTTGGTGAGGTACCAGCCTAATATTAAATTTAGGCGGCATTTTGTGTTATTTGCATCTATTTATTTCATATATATATAATATCCATAGGAATAGTATGGTGCATTAGTCTGGTAGTTGGCGGGTAGATATTTGTATTTTGGGTTGATACAGCAGTTTCGTTACGAAATTCTATCCACCCCATTATATTGTGTTATTTATACTTAGTAATGTTCGGTTGATTTGTGTTGATTTTTTATTGTTTTTGAAAGTTTTGAAGAGTTATCTCATACAGTTACAGGATTTTTTAGGATATTTTAGGTTTGCATCTTCCATATAGCATACTATTTCATGCATAATTGGTCGGTTGTTCCATTGTCTGGAATTTCATATGCATATACGACATTCTGTTACGATTGAAAGGTGATAACTTTAGTTAAAGAAATGTTAATTTAACTCTGTTTTGGACTGAGTTGAGGCTAATTTCATCAGATTTTGTATATACTATAACGTGTTCGTGTAGAGGAGTTTTCCACACCTTTTACTATAGGTTTCAGCGTATGTTGCTCGCATGTCCTGGTATCATATTCACGTCAGTTGTTTGGTTGGTTACATGTTTTTTTCTCGTTCGTCACGGTTTTTAATGTATGTTTTGGGTAAGATAAAGAATTGATCTTCTTGCTTTGTTATAACTCAAGAGTTTTAGTATTTGTCTTTCAGTTTTGTATGTTCTCTGTTCAGTTTACATTTCCGATATAAGGTATTGGGTATTTAATACAATATCGGAATATATTTAGTTTGTATCTGCCATGTAGAACATTATTTCAGCTACAATTTAGTTACATGTTGTTTATTTTTAATGTTTTATATATCTTCTTACCACCTGGTACAATATTATTATAGATATAGAAGATCTCAGTTGTTACAAGCTCAGACTTGCTGTTAGCTTATTGTATGTTTTTTGTAGAGCCATACTTCAATGTTCAGGGAAGTTAGAGAGTCCCATAGGCAAAAGCTTATTGTGTTCATGCCTATTTTGTGTAAGTAGACCGATCTACTATGAAGGATACCTCAGTGTATTACATTTTTATGTGAATCATAGCAGAGTAGAGAATCTTATTTGGCTATTTTTTAGTATAGTTGTTGTTGTTGTTATTGTATGATTTTTCCACGATAATCATAGGATTGTATGTTTAAGAGGTGTAAGTCCGCACTGCATCTCTGTGTAATTTTTGTTATTTAACCCTACCAAGTGTATGATGTAACGATTTACTGGATGGAGGGGTTCTGGTGTAGAGGTGGTTTACACTCTTTGGTTGTCGAATGGAGTTCATCCATGTTCAACGTAATTTGTCAGTTCTTGTAGACGTCAATCTCAGCTTTCGTGTGTTTGTTAGCGAGGTTATCTGACAAGCTGCTATTCGTTATAGTGATTTACTTAAGTCGGCAGTGAACAGATCTGCAGATTTTCATGATCACACTATTTGAGACTCATGTCAGACCCATTCTTGACCACTGTACCTGTGTTTAGATTCTTCGTTATATCCAGGATGTGACTTTGCTCGACGTTGTTTAAAGATCATGGACTAAACAGATGCATGGTACATCTGAGGTACTGTACCGTGACTGGGTGTTACCTCTACACAGTGGGCTTTGATTTTCTCATACTAGAGGCATAGCATCAGTTAGGTTTAGGAATTTGTTATAGATTTGAACAGGTATCGTATCATAAATAACATTATTCGCACGAACTCAGTGTTAAGTGTCAGATTTTTCCGGTATAGCTGTTATGTAAGTATATGATTTTTCATGAACCAGATCACCTTAGGAGTTAAAGTGCAGGATTCTTTTCTTTTCTAATATCGGTAGTGTACATTGACATCGTGTATTGATTGACCATACACCTTTCCATATAGATGTAGGTATATCATAGTTAATCAATCTCGGTTAGGGTAGAGTAGAGAATCTTATTTAGCTTATTTTTATAGTTTTTGTTGTATGTTGCGATTGGTTTTCATAGGAATAAATCTCAATCAGGCATACATTCGCCTAATTTCATGGAATATTGGGTACACAATACACTCATTTGGATGTAACGATCTAAAATATTAGTTGGTTTCACCTCCCGACACTGGATTTGCGTTCGGTTCCATGCCGTCTTGGAGAATCAGTATCGGATTTGTTTAGAGTTAGTGTTAAATTCTTCAATAATTTAATATACATCTGAAACATGTTATCCGCTCGCATGTCTTTACTAGATACTTTTATAAATGTTTGTGATACGTTTGCAGTTGTACACTTAAAAGTTATTGATTAATTCAGGCTTTGTTATGTGATTGTGTTCCAAATCAGAATAACTTTCAATTTGAGCAATCACAATATCTACTGTAGCATTTTTCAATAAAGGTTGTGATGACGGCCGTAAACCTAACTCATCCTAACCTAATCTAACCATGGATTATATTTTTCCCCGTTTACATACTTATGTTATGTATTTCTTCATTGATTTAGGCTTTTTTCATATAAAATCTATCCACTTGTCTCACTAGTTTCATCAATCTTGAGCATATTTTATGCTTGTTACAAGTCATGTATTATCAACTAGTTTCATGTAATGTTAGGTGATCGCTCGATAGTAGACTGTAGAGATCAAAGCGTTTATGTAAGCTACCCGCATATGTCAGTGATTGTTATGAGTGATAAAGAGTTAATAAGTTTATGTATGGTTTTACTGTTAGAATAAGATTTTTTTGTAGTGTTAGATGTGTTGCTCCTACCATTTTCATCTATCATAACGAATATTGAATAAATCCACTTTAACATATTTACAACAAATCTGTTATGTAGAGTCCGCAGTCAACAAAATCTAGCATATAAACCATGTCTAAGGTACATAATTAGCGAAATATATTTCAATGTACGACAACGTTGATCAAATATCAATAAATATTTGTCGGCATATGCCGATATAATGTATGGCGTACACACGGTTGATGGCGGCATAAGTCGGAATATGGCGGCATATGTCGGCATTTGCCGATATAATGTATGGCGTATACACAGTTGATACAGGCATATGCCGGTATAATGTAGGAGTATTCGCTGTTGAAGTCGGCATATTCATGTATAATGTAGTCGTATACATGGTTGATGCCGGCACAATGTAGACACACACACACATTTTGTATACATATGCAGGATCGGTTAACATCTGAGACATTTATACCTCTTTAGAATAAAATTCCTCATTATTTTTCTGGTACAAGATATTTAATGTGGAGCAGCTTTACGTCATGTTAGGTTAAAATATCTAGTCATCCTAACCTAACCAACTTAAACAAGAACTATATATCATCTTTTGAGATTTCCTTCTTAAGTATTATACTTATTCGTCGAATGGATCAGCTTCACGGCATGTTATGTTAAAAGAACTTTTCATCCTACGTTAACCTAACCTATTGTATCCAATAAATGATGTATTTCTGATCGGATTTCCATGCGTGAATGTGATTTTCAGTATGTTAGGATTAATGCATATCAAATGTCTCCACTTGAATCTACATTTTGATCTATCCTTTGCAGTTTTGATACACACTTTCAATTTTGATCTAGCATATTTCATCGGTTTTCATTTATAATTTCATCGGTGTTTGATTGTTATAGCTATTTATCATATGATTTTTGATTTTTGATCTGACACAATTCTACATCACTTTTACATGTTATTCACACCCATCAAAGATACCTAACCTAACCTAACCTTGTGTACGGTTTTAAGTCATTGTTATATACATACGAACTCCTCCAAACGACTCTAAATATCAATTTAATTTTGTTATTTACTTCGTTGTCACTCTCAACCCATATTAGTTAGCAGAGAGGACCCATTTTCAAACTTAGATAGTTTGAATGTTACAGATAATTCATATTATTTTGGTTTTAACACAATTCCACATCCCTTTAACATGTTATTTGCTCCAAACAAAACCTATTCAAACCTTATGTACGCTAATCAGTCATTGATATATACAAATGAAGCCCTCCAGACGACTCTAGATATCACTTTACCATACATGTTATTTATTTCGTTGTCACTCTCGACCCATATTAGTTAGCAGAAAGGGCCCATTTTCAAACTTGGATGGATTGAATGCTGCAAGCAATTCAAATCTGTATCCAGTTTCATACAAACGGACTCATGGTCTCACACTAGTTTTTTTTCTTATTTATCTTCAATATCTCTACTTGGCTCTAAAACCTTTGACGATTTGCATCTGCGATTTACCTTTTCTTCCCTACTATTTTCATATTCTTGACGATGACTTTGTTTCAAGATTTAATCGGACTCTAATTTATATCCTTCCAATCTGTAACACATCTAGATCATTTACCTCGATTGGGTTTCTGGCATATCGTCACGCCTTGAAACGTATTCTGCTACTGATTTCGACAATTTGATGTTACCTCCGACTGACACGATGTTAGCAATTCATTACTTAACCTCTGAGTTAAGAATAATATGAACCTTTCATTGAGGATATATATAGTTTTATTAGTATTACTGGCACTATTAACAGTCCTTGCTGGCATCATCAATGACATCTTTCTGGTTTGTTGATTTTTGTTACATAAGTTAAAAACTTATAACAAAATATTTAAAATTCAAAAGTTCAATAAAATTTCAAAATTTCGAGGGATGACAGAGCCAAGTTGGTCGATTGAAGTGATAACTTGGCTACTTAAGTGAGATTTCATCCCTCGAAAATGTGAAATTGTATTGAAATTTTGAATTTTAAATATCTGTTATACTTTTTTTATTTATGTAACACGTACACACAGTTGAACATACACATTCACGTACGTACACAGCCCTAAACACATACATACACTGGTGATGATCTAGGGTAAATGTTTGGCGAAAAACAACATGTAGTCAACTTATAATAGCTAGCTGCATACCGAGAATGGAGTCAGTGTTACGTTGAGATCAAGCGGAGACATGCGTTTCGTCATAGAATAAACAAAAATGAATAATCATGTCTCAAAATATTGTTTACAAGTGTTGGAAGAAGAGGAACTCCGGAGATGATACGAGTCGGATCGAACAAAATAATGACTAGTGTTGAAAAAATATCACTTATCTCAGAATGAGTAGAACAATAATCAAAAGAATGGGAGGTATCATTTATATATGGATGCAGGAAAAATGAAGTCGGCTTTGGGTAACAAATGTCGACGCGTTACAGTCGTATGTAACAAAGTTTGGGGCAAGTAAGAAAGCAAATCTCGAAATCAATATGATCCAAGTGGAAAATCATCATCATGACTGTAATAAAGCTGAGGTAGTGGGAAACAAATCATACCTATGATTAAAAGAAAATCTTGATCGTATGCGAAATTTCTCAATGATGAAACTCATAATGACTTGAAATTGGAGAAGTTTCGAATAATTAAGGTTCAAGAAGAAGAAGCAATACATTTGTGGACTCACAGGAGCAGATCTGCCTTCGGTATTTGCATCAAAGATATGATGGAATATATGAAGGATTTTGAGAGGAAACTGAAATAAAGTGATGATGGGTATGGTTGGATATACAAACCATCCTGTTTCAATTAGATGTCATTAATGATGCCAGCAAGGTCTGTTAATAATGCCAATAAATACTACTAAAACTATGTAAATCCTGTATGAACTGTTTATATTATCCTAAACTCAAAGGTTAAGTAATGAATTCCAAACATCGTGTCAGTCGGAGGTTACACCGAATTGTCGAAATCAGTAGAACAATATGTTTCAGGGCATGAAATTATAAAAGAAAATCTATCTTGAGGTAAATGATCTAGATGTGTTACAGATTGGTAGGATATAAATCAGAGTCCGATTAAATCTTGAAACGAAATCATCGTCAAGGATATTAAAATTATAGGAAAGAAGAGGTAAATCAGAGATGCAAGTCGTCAAAGGTTGTAGAGCCAAGTGGAGATATTGAAGAAAAAATAGAAAAAAAACTAGTTTGAGACCAGGTGTCCGTTTTTATGAAACTGGATACAAATTTGAATTACTTGTAGCATTCAATCCATCTAAGTTTGAAAATAGGCCCTCTCTGCGAACTAATATGGGTCGAGAGTGTCAACGAAATGAATAACATGTATGTTAAAGTGATATCTAGATTCGTCTGGAGGGCTTCATATGTATATATCAATGACTGAATAGCGTACATAAGGTTAGGTTAGGTTAGGTTTCTTTGATGGGTGTGAATAACATGTAAAAATGATGTAGAATTGTGTCAAATATAAAATCAAGAATCATATGGCAAATAGCTATAACAATCAAACAACGATGAAATTATCTATGAAAACGGATGAAATATGCTAGATCGAAATTGGAAGTGTGTATCAAAACTGCAAAGGATATATCTAAATGTAGAGTCAAGGTGAGATATTTGTCATGCATTAATCCTAAAACACAATAGGTTAGGTTAGGTTATGATGATTAGTTCTTTTAAAATAACATGCCGTGAAGCTGATGAATAAGTATCATACGAAAGCAGGAAATTTCGAAAAATGATATATAGTTCTTGGTTAAGTTTGTTAGGTTAGGTTGACTAGAACTTTTCACCTAACATGACTTAAAGCTGCTCCACATTAAATATCTTGTAACAAAAAAAAATAGATTTTATTCTGAAGAGGTAAAAATGTCTCAGATGTTAACCGATCCTGTACTTGCATACAAAATGTGTGTGTGTGTCTACATTCTGCCAGCATCAACCATGTATACGCCTACATTATACGTGAATATGCCTACATCAACCGTGAATACGCCATACATTATATCGGCATATGCCGACATATGCCGCTATATGCCGACATATGCCACCATCAACCGTGTATACGTCATTAATTATATCGGCATATGCCGACATATATTCATTGATATTTGATCAATGTTGTCGTACACTGATATTTATTTTGATAATCATGTACCTCAGACATGGTTTATATCCTAGATTTGTTGACTGCGGACCTTACATAACAGATTTGTTGTAAATATGTTAAACTGGATTTATTCTAAATTCGATATAATTAGATGAAAATGGTAGGAGCACCACATCTAACACAACAAAAAAATCTTATTCTAACTGTGAAACCATACATAAACTTGCTAACTCTTCAACACCCATAACAATCACAGAAATATGCGGGTAGCTTACATAAACGTTTTGAACTCTACAGTCTACTAACGAGCGATCACCTAACATTACTTGAAACTAGTCGAAAATACTGGACTTGTAACAAGCAAACTGACAAATATATATATGTAGGCACACAATATGCTAAAGATTGGTAAAACTATCGAGACTAGACGATAGATTTGTTATGAATATAGTCTAAATCAATGAACAAATACATAACATATGTATGAAAACAGGGAAAAAAAATCCTCGGTTAGATTAGATTAGGATAAGCTAGGTTTACGGCTATCATCAGTAGTATATATATATATATATATATCACCGAATATGCTTTTAGTGAAGGATTATAGATAGGCGTTAATAGAGTTACTTTTGGTGGGCGGGGTAGGGCGCAATGCTGTAACTTGACTCAACCGGGCGTACGGGGGTTCGCTCAGAAATTGGGGGAGGGGGCGGAGGATACCGGAAATGGTTTGGTGACCGAGTCAGCTAACGGACGGGGAGGGGGGAAGAAGGGGGCAAAGCGGAAGAAGGACGGTCAAAGTCAGACAGGCGGCTAACGGATGACTCATTCTGATGAATGGATGGATAGCTTACGGATTATTCATAAGGTATGTTACTAGGTTATGTATCTTATTAGTCTTTTTATATGTTAATAGATTATATCAACAAAACGTTCACGAACTACCTCTGGAGTTCGCATTTCACCGGGGCATTGCATGCAACCTTGACTTATTTGAATGAATGGACGGACGGATGAACGGACGGATGAACGGACGGATGAACGGACGGATGGACGGACAGCGTTCAGAAATGCATTGGCAAGGTTCATGTTTTGAACATTTGATATGTACGGCATTTTGATATATATTGTATTTATATATATGTTTTTTCTTCTTTAGATGGTTGTAGTGGAGTATAATTGGTCACTAACTGTTGCTCGTCATATATATTCATCCGATTCTGGTATGAATAGTGTTATAGCAAGTTTTCTGTAGGGGGGATTGGTGCGGTAGAGAAACCCCCTAGGTTGAAAGTTGGATGCGCTCCTGGAAATTTATGTGATTTTGCTCTTGCCTGTTCCTTGTCCTATAAATTTGTTTCCGTGGCACGTTTGCTACGTTGTGAGTGTATATATCGTTATATATTTATGAATGGTTTATTGTTTCTGTATATTTTTCTGTGGACATATATGTTGGTATTCTCATCTAGTTGTGGTATATATGACTCATTTGATACTTGATTGGTGGGTTCGTAGCCGTTGAGGGGGAAATGGGATATTTTTGTCTGTTGTTTCCATATATAACTATATATTCTTTTATAGGATCAGTGTGGTAGGTATGTCTTATAACTTAATTTGCAGACTTAGTGTGCGATCGGCCCTGTACGGTACCAACCTGATATTGAATTTTAAGCAAGGTTTTGCATCTTCCCCATTATTAGTTAGAGATGTGTTAATTTATCCCTGTTTTGGACAGAAGTTGTGGCTAATTTAATTAGTTTTTTGTATTTACTACACCGTAATTATTAAAGGTTTTAGTCATGTCTCTCGTATGTTTAGGTATCTTATTCACATTAGTTATTTGTTTGGTTACATGCTACTTTTTTCTTGTTCGTCACGTTTTTAATGTATGTTTTGGGTATGCTAGAGAATTTAATCTTCCTGATTGGTTATAACTCGTGAGTTTTTGCTATAGGTCTTTCAGTTTTGTATGTTTTCTGTTGAATTCCCATCTCCAATGCAATCTGTTGTTATTTCAATACAATATCGGAATATATTACGTTTGTATCTGCAATATAGAACATTATTTCTGGCTTAATTTAGTCACATCTTGTTATTTTTTTCGTGTTTTATTTATCTTCTTTCATCCTAATACAAAATTTGAAGTGGTTATTATAGATATAGAACAGTCGATTTGTTACAAACTTTGTCTTGCAGTTAGGAAATTGTATGTTGATTGTAGGATCATTCTTCAATATTTAGGTGAAGTTAGAGGGTCCCCTAGGCAAAGGCTCGTTCTGTTTATGCTTGTTTGTGTAAATAGACCGATTTATTAGGATGGATACCATAATGTATTACACTTTTTAATGTGAATTATCATACCATGACTGGATGTTACCTCAAAATTCCGTAATATATCAGTGGTAGATTGCTGAGAAGTGACCTAGTAAAACATTTTAGAGTTCATTTTTTATGACACAGTGGGCTTGGGTTTGGCACTGCTAGAGGTATAGCATCAGTTAGGTCTAAGAATTTACTATAGATTTGAATGGTATCGTAATAGTATGGCGGATATATTTGTATATATTCTTATTCATGAACCAGATCACGTAGGATATTGAACTAAGATTTGTCATCTGAGTGTGGTAGGATTCACCTTATATAAAAGTTAATAAATGTTGCTTAGGGTAGAGTAGAGAATGTTATTTAGCTACTCTTTATAGTTCTTGTTTTACATTTTATCGCCTAATTTCATGGAATTTTGGGTATAAAATACGCTTAATTGGATGTAATGCTCCAAAAATTTGTAGGTTTTACCTCCCGACGCTGCATTTGGGTCCGGTTCAATGTTGCCTTGGAGAACTATTCTACTGGAATTTGTGTTGAGTGTTAGTGTTGAAATTCTTCAGTTTTGTAATGTACATCTCAATTATGTTATCCAATCGAAGGTCTTTACTTAATGCTCACTCCCGCAAGTCTTACTTATATAAATGTTTGTACGGCGTTTGCAGTTTAGACACTTGAAAGTTATTGAGTAATTCAGGCTTCGTTATGAGTCTGCGTTCTAATTCAGAATATTTGACTTTTTCGACCATTCACCAGATCCACTTTAACATTTTTCACTTTAGGTCTGTTTTGATGGCCTTAATTCTAAATCATCCTAACCTAAAATTACCAAGGATTGTATATTTTTCCCCTTTTCATACTCATGTTAGGTATTTTCTTCATTGATTTAACATTCATCCTTATCAAATCTATCCACTTGACTGTGTAGTTTTACCAATCTTTAGCAGATGGTGTGC
>SDVV010041128.1:0-10468 GCA_016164225.1 Gammarus roeselii | reverse complement strand
CTATGTGGAAGATGCAAACCTAAAATATCCTAAAATTTCATATAACTGTATGAGATAACTGTTCAAAATTCCGAAAACGAAAGAAATTCAACATATATCGACCGATATTTACTATGTATGCATAACACAATATAATAATGTACAATAAATCCATATCGTTCAGCTACTCATGCTGTAGGGTAACCAACCGATGCTTGCTATACAAAAATCGAGATTAGACTACCCGAACAGTCAACATACTCTTGATAACGAATCATTTGGAACATGGTAACACCGATATATCTGGTTCAAAACTGGATAATGCGTTATGGGGTAGATCGATTTTCATAACGACGCTACTGCTTCCTAAGAAATATATACATCAACCCGTCAACTACCAAACTATTATACCATACTTTTCCTATAGATATTATATGCATATAAAATAAATAAATGGAAAACGCTAAACGTTGCCTCGAATCCAATATAAGGCTGGTACCAAACAGGGCCGATCGCACACTAAGGCTGCAAATTGAGTTATAAAACATACATATCACACTATTCATATAAACAGTATATGCAAAATATTTCATTATAAACGAATAAACGAGTCCACCATTACAGAATTGCGACTTCCCGAACAACGTGCGCGAACATTGGATAATGGCAATGGTAAGATAACGGTGGTTCACATGGGCAATGTTGGAAAACGGTGGTTGGATAACAATGCCTACATCATACCAACCTGCATCTCACTCTCATGGGGTCCCAGTGTGAGGATCGAGTTAGTGGTAATTAGTGGTAATGATAAAATGAGGGCCTCGAAGTTTGCCCGATTGACGCATGAGTTCAATTAAAATAATAAATTGATGAATAATGATTGTGATATGTAAAAAAAAATGATTGATGAACAGCTTGAATTGATCTTCTGCCGCTCCCACCCTTTAGCCACGAATTCAGTGCATGACTGAGCGTTAAGCTTCTAAGGATGAGATGCGTCAGATTAAATTGATCGCCGTGTATTACGAAGTGAAAAATTGAGGTCTGCAATGTTTGACTGTATTGATTAAACTCGCTAGATATCCGTTATTTAGTACGATTTGTATGTACTAGGCCTACTCTGTACCCGCGCTAGAGTTACTCCTTTAAAATTGTTAAATTTAATTTACATGTGAGGTTTTCTTTATAGCCGCATCAAATTTGCTTGGTGCCTATGTGAAATTTATTTTGTTACTTTGTTATTTGATACCTTGTTACTCGGTTACTTTAACTCCAACTGCGTTTAAACCCGCTGTGACTGCGTTTAAACTGCCGAATTTAAATTTAACCTACTCTCAATCTACGCGTCACCTACTTCACAACTCTTCGACCGCCCTACGGGGGAGTCTGCATTAACTTCGCGTTGGGACTCCGGTGGAACATTGAAGCATATAATAAACAAATTGACTGTATTGACTCCATTTATTCGTATTAATTATTCAGAAGGATTTTAAGCGAATGAGCGGCTGAAGTAGAGAAGGGACAATAGCAATGTGATTGACCGCTACAGCTCTGCAAGATTGTGTTGACTCTGTGTTCCTCTAATGCAAGAGCTGTGAAGTGTGTGTGTATTAGTCTGGCCATAAATGTGTTATTTGTAGGTTCAAGAGGATTCAGTAGGTTGTTGCAGGGGTGTGCTAGGTCTGAAATCTTGTTGAAGAATTGGGTCCCTTTCATGCCAAGATGCGGAATAGGTGTGGTCTGTGGTTAGCCCGTTGCGATGAGCAAGGCCGTGCGAATGGTCTATAGGCTGACTGAAACTGGGGACTACGGTCGGTGGTAAAGCTGATAGGGCAACCATGGCGTAATATCCAGGTGGAAAGAAAGACTTCTCTGTCTGTTTCTGCTTGTGCTAATTGAATAGGACATATTTCAGGCCACCGAGGGGTCGACGATCGTGGTGATTAAGGACACGTACCCTTCATTGGGAGGTTTGGATCCCATCAGATCGAGATGCAATCATCGAATTACCTATCTTCAGGTAGGATTCCTTAGGATTGAACAAAATTGTGACGGGAGATCTTACCTTCTTTGCTGCTGGCGCACTCCTCACCGATAATCCAATGCCGTTGTTCATGGCTGGTCAAACATATCACGTTGTGAATAACAATGAGAGTTGCACGCTTCCTAGAAGGGGCAACATCGTGCACTTTTTGAAAAAAAAACTATGCGCAGATATTGCAGAATGGGTGACTGACACACATCTGCACTAGCGTTGCATGTCCATATTTAACGATGTTCGGAAATGTGGAGAGAGATGCTGGAATCTTCAGTAGCACGCGAACGTGTGGGTCCAGCCTATGAGATTTTCGTTTGTAAAAGGAACTCTGATTTAATTCATCTGTGTTCTTGTTACTTATTGATAAAATTACCCGTGTTCTATTTTATATAATATACTATTCTTCCCTTGTTGGTTTTTGATAAATTTTATCGCATTGTTATCATTTAGTATTCTTAAAATGGCTTATAAGCATTAGGCCACTCGATTCTACGCTTTGTTCATCCTTCATATTGTTTATACTTACGCTGCAGTTATCTATGACATGTTATGGAGTATGAAGAACGACTTGTTTCATTTCAAGTATATCACCAATTCATGGTCATTTGATGTAATGTTTATGGTTCTCCCGTAATAAAGTATTCTTTACATAGTTTTTGCGCCGTTCTGTTAGTCGGAATGGCGCAGAAGAGATGGATATCTTGGTGAATTGAAAAGGTCTCGGACTGTATAATGTGTATAGGAGAGGGCAATATATAAATCTTACGTAAAATAATTCAAAATACTCTAGTTCATAATATTTTCCTGAGCTTCCGTGATATATAGTAAGCTACGATTTACGTGATAGGAACAGACTGGGAAGTGCTGTGAGGAGTAAGATACTGCCAGGCGGCGGCGCCAGAAACGTGTGAACATCAAATCCCTGTATAATGAAATAAAACCCTTATTTCCTCAGGTAACATTGAAACAGACTTGATTTGGAGTTGAAGAAGGGCTAGACAAGGATGTATTCTGTACCCTCTTTTTCTGTAGCTGCTCTATTCTCAACAATTAGCAGCTAGAATTTTGAAATGCAGTGTTGCAGTACAAAAATTAATTTCGATGCATTTACGTATGGGCAATGGACCCTTGAAGGATGGTATTTTAAACTAGCCAGGCAGTCTTTGCAGATAGATTTCACCATTTTGTGGTTGTGCTGTGTAAATTTGAATCTCTGTATGAATAAGGTCCCTTATGTTGGTCATATGGTGCAGCAGTGGGACTTGCAGTTGGTGTGTGTGTGTGTGTCTTGGTTGACTACATCGATATTGTCATCCTATGTTGATTAGCCAGGGTTTCAGCTGGTGAGGGGAGATGTGGTGGGGGGAAGTAAAAAAGCCTGGAGCTTGTTTATACGCTGCAAACAGTTTAAAATTTGTGCCAGTTGAAGTATATCTTTCCAATGATGCTGCCGTTTCTCTCCTGGATTATGATGTTTCAGTTGTGGTGGCTAACTGTCTGCCCTCCTATTCAACTGAGGAGAATGCTGAACTGATCAAATTCCTGCTGGAATTTTGTGTTGGTAGGGAGGTTGTTGTTCTTGGTGATTCTAACTTACCTTCATTGGATTGGTCTATAGACATTTTTAATAATTATATATATGCCTCTAGTTGATTTGCAGTTTCTTGTTTGTTTTGCTCCTCTTGGACTCACTCAGTGGGTGAGGAAAAGTACTTTTATTTATCCAGACACCATTTTTGATCTGGTGCTGACTACAGAGGAAGTTCGGGTGTCATCTGTGGCAGTTTTTCCTCCTTTCCAGGGGTGCCACTATGCCCCTGTCTTGGTTGAGTATTGCTTTCAGATGGATGAGGTTCTAGTTAATCATGGTTTTTAATTGGTCATGTGGTCTTGTGGAGATTATAAGAGTATGAGAGAGGTTTTGACAGACATTGACTGACATTATGAGTTCCTGTACGGCCCTGTGGAGTGTGGAGGAGAATTATGGTTTGTTTCAGTCAGTTATCCATTTGCTTGTTGATAGATTTTCCACTCGAGACACTGCGTCGCCGTCAAGCTAGTGGAGTGGCCCTCAGAGGGAGCTGATGATCAGTAGATCTTAGGCATGGGTGCAGTACAAGCTTTTGAGGAGGAAGCTTGGTAGGTGCCATGAGGAGGTGTTGGTAACCTTGGAAAAGTTTTAGTAGGCTCAATTTTGATAACAGAAATTTTTCTCACCAACTGAGGAGAAAGCTGAACTGATCAAATTCCTGCTGGAATTTTGTATTGGTAGGGAAATTGTTGTTCATAGCTTTGAACTTGCGTCGTTGGATTGGTCCGTATAAATTTTTGTTAATTATATGCCAGGGTAGTGACCTGCACTGCTTTTGGTTGTGGTGCTGCTGCGACTGGTCGCGGTGCTGCTGCGGCAGCTGGTCGTCATGCTGCTGCTGCTGCAGTTGGTGGTAGTGCTGCTGCAGCTATTCATTGTGCTGCAGCGGCAGGTGGGAGTGTTACTTTGTCTGACTGTGGTTCTGTGGCGACTGGTTGCAGTTCTGATGCTGATGGTTGCAGTGTTGCTGCGTCTGGCTTTAGGACTGTTGCCAGTGGTGGTGTTGCGGTGACTGGTCAGGATGGAAGTGATGCTCCCAATTGGATTGGTGAGTTTCCTCCTACGCTGAGTTTTAGCAGTTTTTTTATCGATTTCAATTTTTTGAAAGTTGGCCATGTAAACGTCAACTCACCAGCTAATAAAGTCAATTCTGCTCTCAAATTGCTTTTGAAGCAGTGTATTCATGTATTTGCTGTTAGTGAGACGTGGTTGTTACCTTTTGTTGCATCATCCTTCATCAACATTACTGACTACAGTTCCGTCAGGGGAGACATGGATGGCACAGCTCGGAAGCATGGATCGCTGCATAGGGACATCGCATTTTTGGTGTTTTGAGGTGCCCATTCCAAATGTTGTAGTTATGCACCTAATTGATTTTGACTTGTGGATTATGGCTTTATCGGCCTCCTTCTTATACAATTCAAGAAAATACCGTCTGGTTGGACTTATTACTGAACTTTTGCTCTGGCAAGGAGATGGTCATTGCAGGTGATTTGAATTATCAACAATTGACTGGTCCTTGGACCTTATTGATAGCTACATCCAGTCAGTTGACATGCAATTTTTAGACTGTTTCTCATCTCCTGGACTTTTGCTGTAGGTAAGAGAGCCTACTTTTATACTCTCTGACAATATACTGGATCTTTTTCTTACATCTGAGGATGATCATGTGTTATGAATTTTACTGTATGGTTCTTCAAATGCCTTTTAGGTGGAGCAAGGTTGAATGATAACAAGATATTTATATCATATTAATTTTAGTTATGTAACAACAACATGTAAGCAGGGTAATTCTCGAACAAGCATGAATAATGATTGTGATATTATCTTGATTGAGGTGTTAAGGGGGGGGGGGGTGTTGTATGAGTTTTGCTAGGCATAGCAATTTGAGTTTGTGGTTTTGTTTCTGTGTTCTGACAGTTGTGTGCAAATGTTGACTGTCCTCAGTGTTTTTTTGTTCAACCTATTAAGCCCAATTCAAAAAGCACTCTGCTGCAGGGTTGATGCAGTGTTGTTCTCTAGATTGCTGGCACGCTATGGTATACTGCCTTCCATTCTCGCATGCCCTGTTGACGGGGCTGCTAAGGTGAGATACAAAGGTGAGTCTTACTGTATGGTGATGACATTGTCTTGATATGAAGGTTGGTATGAACGTATGCAAAAACCTTGCAGAGGAGGCTATATATATCTGGAGATCACACAGGGTCACTGTCAGATTGGCCTGTGGAAAGCAAACAGGGAGAAGGCAACTAAGGTTAGACTATGGTAGGCTGTCAGCTATCATTAGGTAGCTATAGTGCTAAAAATTTCAAAGTGATTGAATGGTGTTTGGGAGGGGTTTGCTGTTTCTAGCATTATCTGTTGGATGTAGCTGCTAGGTTATTTGCAGGGGGATTTAAAAAAAACTGAAAAATATTCAAATTTGGGGTAGAGAGACTTGGTCTGGGGCCAAATGTCTTGTTATGTAGCGTCGACCAGGATGACCCTGCATTTTCCGCAGACTTTGAAATAACTTGAAAAGTACGCTGCTGAGAAACTTGTATTTACGGTGTGTATAACTACTATTATGACCATGGAGCATCATAAGTTTCAACATTCTATTGTGGATACAAGAAAAATCATTTAGGAAAAACTGTGCAGCGAGCTACAACCCCTAATCATGGGTGATTCCCCACACCAAACGAGGTGATTCCCCGCACCATCCATATAGCGTCGACCGGGGTGACTCCTCGCATTTTGCGCATACTTTGAAATAACTCATCAAGTAGGTGGCCAAGAAACTTCGTATTTACCGTGTGTATAGCTACTATAATGATCGTGCCGCGAGCTATGGCCCCCAATCGGGGGTGACTTCCCGCACCGAACGGGGTGACTTCCCGCACCCCCCATTTATCAATAATTGAAACTGGAATAAAAAGTTTGAGAGTACCAATCGGAAGAGCATGCCTATATTAGTATATATCAGTTGCTTAAAATGAAATGTTAAGTAAAATATTACATCTGTGGCAGGTGTTTCTGATGCTCCTCTTTTGCTGCCGTCATACTCGACAGTCGAAGGATTTTTTCCAGATTTTGCCGCGGGAAAACGAAGTTTTTCTTCAATAATTGCAATCTAACTTTACTGAAAGTCATTTCTCCACATCCTAAACTAATTATGACTCTAAAGTATCAGTAAATGAGCAAATATTACGAAGAAATGATCTTTTTAATAATATGATAAAACATGAAAAAAATGTATTTCGTCAATTCTATAGCAAACTTATTGCATTAACATGAATTCAAGTCATGCTAGGTAAGGTATTGTTATCTTGATATGGAAATGTAATAAAAAATATTGTTCCTGGGCATTAAACATAAGTTAACACTTTGGCCTAGACTTGTCACCATGCGTTATAAACATCGGGTCATTATAAAATTAGTTACGCATTTTGAAATTAGCTGTGGTGTGTTTATTGTGGGCATTTACTTCCAGATGTCATTATATGTGCAAAAAATTGCATTTAACTACTTTTCATTCGAGAAAAACGAAGATATTTAATAACAAAATAGGTGCGGGCAGTCATCCCCGATCGTTTTTTCACCTGGGGCAACTCCCTGCAGTTGTATATTCATATATATCTACAAAAGTTTACATTTCTTTCCAAAATTCTTTCTGCGCAACGAACTACATCGTTTTTGGTGTATCACCACCAAATTTGGTCCTAATTCAATGGGAATTCTAGACACAACATCCAAGTTTGCGGAACGTTAATTTTTTCGAACCAAAATTATCATGGACCTAAAAAACACATCTTCACTTTGGCAATTTTTCATAAATTCTGTGCGCTTATCAAATTTCTATAAGTAGCTGATACTTACTAACAAAGACCTGCCCTTTCAAGCCCCGTAGTCAAACGGTGACATTTCCGACGCCTTGGTGCCCAAAAGGGGGGTGCGGGGAGTCACCCCGTGTTGCCGGCCACGGGGAGTCACCCCGGTCGACACTATCAATAATTGAAACGCAAATGAAAAGTTTTAGAGTACCGATAGAAATGGGCATGCCTATATTAGTACATATCAGCTGCTCAAAATAAAATTTTACATGAAATATTACGTCTGACAGGTCTTTTTTATGCTCGTCGTTTGTTGCCTTCATACTTGACTGTCGAATGAAATATTTTTTTCATTTCACCGTGGGAAACAAAGTTTTTCCCGAAAAATTGCAATCTAACTTTACTGGAAGTCATATCTCCAGATCCTGAACTAATTATAACTGTAAAGTATCAGTAAATGAGGGAATATTATGAAAAAACATAATTTTTATTAATATGATAAAACAAGTAAAAAATGTATTTCTTCAATTCTATAGCAAACTTGCTTCATAACATGAATACAAGTCATACTAGTTGAGGTATTGTTGTCATGATCTGAAAATATGATAAGAAATATAGTTCCTGGGGGTTAAACTAAATATAAGTTAACACTTAAGCCTAGAATTATCACCATGTGTTAAACATTGGGTCATTATAAAATTAGTTACACATCTTAAAATTAGTTGTGGTGTCATTATTGTAGGTCATTCACTTCGAAACGTCATTATATGTGTAAAGAATTGCATATAATTACTTTTCATTTAAGAAAATCTAAGAAATTTCTTAACAAAATAGGTGCGGGGTATCACCCAATGTTTTTTTTGCCTGGGACGTTTCCTGGCAGTTTTATATTTGTATATATCTACAAAAGTTTACATTTCTTTCCAAAATCCATCTTACGCAACCTACTCCAACATATTCCGAGTATCACCACCAAATTTGGCCCTATTCCAATGGGAACTCTAGCCACAGCATCAAAGTTTGCAGAACGTTGATTTTTCCAAACCAAAATTATCAGGGACCTGAAAAACATACCTTCACTTTTGCGTATCAAATTTTGACAAGTTGCTGATATTCACTAACAAAAATCTGCTCATTCATGTCCGGTAGTTAAACGGTGACATTTCCGACGTCCTGGTGTTGATCGCTTAAAACTGCTCAACAGCCAGCAAAGCCTGAGTGCAGACTTGCAAGACAGGAGGCACAAATGAAACTGCACACCAGAACTGTGTGCTGTTGGACAGCACACCAGAACCTAGAAATTTTTTGCTCCAGGCAACTTATCAAACAGCTATTCTGTTAGTCACAACATACAAAAAATATATATATATTATGTATGACAAAATGCATACATTCATACATACATTACTGCACACAAATTAAACTTCACCAGGCTAGTCAAAATAAAAAAAAATCATCATGCATCAGATGAGCACTGGCTTGCTTATAGCAAGTGAGGTCCGATAATTGCACTCTGTCAGCAGGTGAGCAATTCCACACAGCACACACCAACACATCTCACACTAAAGGACCTACTGCAGGCATCAGAGGTGTAAGGAGGATGACCCCTAGTACCACCTCATGGAGCCATAGAAAACATATGTAGCAAATCCTTCAACTTGCCATGCAAAATTTTCCAGTATTTTATCAGGTCTGCTCTCAGAAGTTAACCCTTGACAAAAAACAAATCCAAGCTCCACGCAACTGTCATAGTCCATGTCAGAGAGTCCATCAATGTTTCTGGTCCATCTTCTCTAAATAAAATCAAGCAGTCTGCAGTCCCCACAATAAGCAGTTCCAAATACAAGAAGCATACTTGATAGCTAAATGATCAAATATGTGCAATGTGTAGGAGTAGCATAAGCTCCGGGGACCTACAGACAGTTGATCTCAACAAGCAGTTTGTCAACCCACCAGCCTTTGCGGGCCAGCCACCACACAAGTATGATAGTGGAATCTGAGACTAACGTCTTCCCAAGTCTTAATGTGCAGTCCAGTTTGCACAATTTGGCCCGCAGCGCTCACAAACATCAAATAAGAAATATCTGATGCGCATGTGGAATCTTGAGATGAAGCTTGAGTTATATCTGTCATCTGCACTATGCCAGGAGGCAAGATGTAGCTATAGTGAGTTATATTTGTCATCTGCACTATGTCAGCCAGTAAGTTATTCCACACACAACACATCTTACAATGAAGGCCAGACTGGAAATGTGTAAAGGGAATCAAAGGTACTCCAAACAGTGATTCTCACCTCAGATGTCCAATGCAGATCCGAGTTACTCTAATTAGTGATCCTCAGGCAATTATGGAAAATTGATCAACCAGGGAGTTGCATATAATTAACAGCTCACGCTGCAGAGTTTTTTACAGACGCAATGACTCTGCAAAGTTGTTGAGTGGAGAAGTGTATATGTGTAGTTGTGGAGCAGCACATACTGCAGTGGCAATACCAAACACTTCCACTGCAGCTGCAATACTGAACTACAGCGCTTGCTAAGCGGCATCCGTTCCTGCCTGAAGTATGAAACGCATCAAAGGTGAATGTGCATCTTCATAATAATGGAAACGTTGTCTCCTCCACTTGCAAATTTTTGGGAGTGTTATATTGTTGTGGGGTGCGGTGGCACCCCCATCATGTTCCCTTAACCTGTGTATCTGTCTTCTGTTGCAGATTAGTTGGTAAAGCCTAAGAATCAACAGTAGAGCACTCATTGATTGCCACCACCAGCTACATCACTAACGTGAAGCCCCGTTGCATTGTGTGCAGCGAGAGCCACATTTCGCCAGAAGAGCCTGTATGCGTAGTCAGCCTGAACATTGATCCTAAATCCAAGCAGAAGCACAGGCAGTATAGTGGAGCAAGTAAAGCATCAATTATCATTTTCATACTTTTCAAAGCCCTGAGAGAATCAGGCACTAATTATTCATATTACAATTAATAAATTAGTTTATATTTCCAAGTAAAAATATCATGCACTAAATTGAAAGAGGCTAGCTGGAAGCCTG
>SDVV010041127.1:0-10468 GCA_016164225.1 Gammarus roeselii | reverse complement strand
CCCCCCTCCACACTATCTTGAAGGCGAGCCTCTTGGATCCTGATGGAGTTACTCTGCTGATAATTGACTCCCCCTCTCCACACTATCTTGAAGGCGAGCCTCTTATATCCTAATAGAGTTACTCTGCTGATCATTGCCTCCCCCCCTCCACACCATCTCAAAAGCGAGGCTCTTGGATCCTAATAAAGTTACTCTGCTGATAATTGACTCCCCCCCCCCCATCCACACTATCTTAGAGGCGAGCCTCTTGGATCGTAATGAAGTTACTCTGCTGATAATTGACTCCCCCCCTCCACACTATATTGAAGGCGAGCCTCTTGGATCCTAATGGAGTTACTCTGCTGATTAATGACTCTACCCCCTCAACACTGTCTTAGAGACGAGCCTCTTGGATCCTAATGGAGTTACTCTGCTGATAATTGACTCCCCTCCCTCCACAATATCTTAAAGGTGAGCCTTTTGGATCATAATGGAATTACTCTGCTGATAATTGACTCCCCCCCTCCACACTTTCTCAAATGCGAGCCTCTTGGATCCTAATGGAGTTACTCTGCTGAAAATTGACTCCCCCCCTCCTCCACACTATCTTAGAGGCGAGCCTCTTAGATCCTCATGGGGTTACTCTGCTGATAATTGACTCCCCCCTCTTCCCACTATCTTGAAGGCTAGCCTTTTGGATCATAATGGAATTACTCTGCTGATAATTGACTCCCCCTTCCACACTATATCAAACGCGAGCCTCTTGGATCCTAATGGAGTGACCCTGCTGAAAATTGACTCCCCCCCCCCTCCACACTATCTTAGAGGCGAGCCTCTTGGATCCTAATGTAGTTACTCTGCTGATAATTGACCCCCCCCCCCTCCCACACTATCTTGAAGGCGAGTCTCTTGGATCCTAATGGAGTTACGCTGCTGATAATTGACTCCCCCCTCCACACTATCTTAAAGGCGAGCCTCTTGGATCCTAATGGAGTTACTCTGCTGATAATTGACTCCCCTCCCTTGCTCACAATCTTGAAGGCGAGCCTTTTGGATCATAATGGAATTACTCTGCTGATAATTGACTACCCCCCTCCACACTATCTCAAAGGCGAGCCTCTTGGATCCTAATGGAGTTACTCTGCTGAAAATTGACTGCCTCCCTCCACACTATCTTAGAGGCGAGCCTCTTGGATCATAATGGAGTTACTCTGCTGATAATTGACCACCCCCCTCCACACTATCTTGAAGGCGAGCATCTTGGATCCTAATGGAGTTACTCTGCTGATAATTGACTCCCCCCCTCCTCCACAATATCTTAGAGGCGAGCCTCTTGGATCCTAATGGAGTTACTCTGCTGATAATTGACTCCTTCCCCCTCCGCACTATCTGAAAGGCGAGCCTCTTGGATCCTAATGGAGTTACTCTGCTGATAATTGACTCTCTCCCTCCACACTATCTTGAAGGCGAGCCTCTTGGATCCTAATGGAATTACTCCGCTGATAATTGACTCCCCCCCTTCACACTATCTTAAAGACGAGGCTCTGGGATCCTAATGAAGTTACTCTGCTGATAATTGACTCATCCCTTCTACATTATCTTAAAGGCGAGCCTCTTGGATCCTAATGTAGTTACTCTGCTGGTAATTGACCCCCCCTCCTCCCACACTATCTTGAAGGCGAGTCTCTTGGATCCTAATGGAGTTACGCTGCTGATAATTGACTCCCCCCCTCCACACTATCTTAAAGGCGAGCCTCTTGGATCCTAATGGAGTTACTCTGCTGATAATTGACTCCCCTCCCTTCCTCACTATCTTGAAGGCGAGCCTTTTGGATCATAATGGAGTTATTCTGCTGATAATTGATTACCCTCCTCCACACTATCTCAATGGCGAGCCTCTTGGATCTTAATGGAGTTACTCTGCTGAAAATTGACTGCCTCCCTCCACACTATCTAAGAGGCAAGCCTCTTGGATCATAATGGAGTTACTCTGCTGATAATTGACAACCCCCCTCCACACTATCTTGAAGGCGAGCCTCTTGGATCCTGATGGAGTTACTCTGCTGATAATTGACTCCCCCCCTCCTCCACACTATCTTAGAGGCGGGCCTCTTGGATCCTAAGTGAGTTACTCTGCTGATAATTGACTCCTTCCCCCTCCGCATTATCTGGAAGGCGAGCCTCTTGGATCCTAATGGAGTTACTCTGCTGATAATTGACTCCCCCCTCCACACTATCTTGAAGGCGAGCCTCTTGGATCCTAATGGAATTACTCCGCTGATAATTGACTCCCCCCCTTTACACCATCTTAAAGGCGAGGCTCTGGGATCCTAATGAAGTTACTCTGCTGATAATTGACTCATCCCTTCTACATTATCTTAAAGGCGAGCCTCATGGACCCTAATGGAGTTACTCTGCTGAAAATTAACTCCCCCCCTCCACACTATCTTAGAGGCGAGCCTCTTGAATCCTAAAGGAGTTACTCTGCTGATAATTGACTACCCCCTCCCCCACCTCCGCACTATCTGGAAGGCGAGCCTCTTGGATCCTAATGGAGTTACTCTGCTGATAATTGGCTCCCCCCTTCTACACTGTCTTAAAGGCGAGCCTCTTGGATACTAATGTTGTTACTCTGCTGAAAATTGACTCACCCCCTCAACACTATTCTAGAGGCAAGCCTCATGGATCCTAATGGAGTTACTCTGCTGATAATTGACTCCCCCCCCCCTCCGCATTGTCTGGAAGGCGAGCCTCTTGGATCCTAATGGAGTTACTCTGCTGATATTTGACTCCCCATCTCCGCACTATTTGGAAGGCGAGCCTCTTGGATCCTAATGGAGTTACTCTGCTGATAATTGACTCCACTCAGGAACCAAAGGTTGCTTTAGTGATTAATAATTCAATACTCGCAGATAAGGGACCTGAATGTGATCTCCCCACTAAGCAATTGTTAGCAGGCCTGCGTAACTTTTGCCTTACCGCCGGGGGGAAACTAAACGCTTTCGTAATGGGCCGGCGGCGGCGCGTTGTGAGGCTGTTGGCAGGCGGCGCATTGTGAGGCTGTTGGCAGGCGTCGCATTGTGAGGCTGTTGGAAGGGGGCGCATTTTGAGTCTGTTAGCAGGCGGCGCATTGTGAGGCTGTTGGCAGGCGGCGCATTTTGAGGCTGTTAGCAGGCGGCGCATTGTGAGGCTGTTGGCAGGCGGCGCATTGTGAGGCTGTTGGCAGGCGTCGCATTGTGAGGCTGTTGGCAGGGGGCGCATTTTGAGGCTGTTAGCAGGCGGCGCATTGTGAGGCTGTTGGCAGGTGGCGCATTGTGAGGCTGTTGGCAGGCGTCGCATTGTGAGGCTGTTGGAGGGCGGTGCATTTTGAGGCTGTTAGCAGGCGGCGCATTGTGAGGCTGTTGGCAGGCGGCTCATTTTGAGGCTGTTAGCAGGCGGCGCATTGTGAGGCTGTTGACAGGCGGCGCATTGTGAAGATGTTGACAGGCGCGCATTGTGAGGCTGTTAGCAGGCGGAGCATTGTGAGGCTGTTGACAGGCGGCGCATTGTGAGGCTGTTGGCAGGCACGCATTGTGAGGCTGTTAGCAGGCGGAGTATTGCGAGGCTGTTGGAGGGTGGCGCATTGTGAGGCTGTTGGCAGGCGACGCATTGTGAGACTGTTGGCAGGCGGCGCATTATGAGGACGTTGGCAGGCGGCGCTTTGGGAGGCTGTAGGCTGGTGTCGCATTGTGAGGCTGTTGGCACGCGCGCATTGTGAGGCTGTTGGCAGGCAGCGCGTTGTGAGGCTGTTGGCAGGCGGCGCGTTGTGAGGCTGTTGGCAGGCGCGCATTGTGAGGCTGTTGGCAGACAGCGCGTTGTGAGGCTGTTGGCAGGCGCGCATTGTGAGGCTGTTGGCAGACAGCGCGTTGTGAGGCTGCTGGCAGGCGGCGCGTTTTGAGGCTGTTGGCAGGCGGCACATTGTGAGGCTGTTGGAATAACTTAGTTTAGCGTTAACCACGTTTAATTATGAAGTAAGATTGATTTGTGAGTTGAGGTACTGAAATAACGCTGACTGAAGAGTAAGCCTTGACGCAGAATAAGTTTCTAACGGCATGACTGAAGCGTAAGCCTTGGAGCAGTGTCTAACAGCGTGACTGAAGAGTAAGCATTGGCGCAGTGTCCAGCGGCATGACTGAAGAGTAAGCCTTGGCGCCGTGTCTAACGGCATGACTGAAGAGTAAGCATTGACGCAGTGTCCAGCGGCATGACTGAAGAGTAAGCCTTGGCGCCGTGTCTAACGGCATGACTGAAGAGTAAGCATTGGCGCAGTGTCCTGCGGCATGACTGAAGAGTAAGCCTTGGCGCCGTGTCTAACGGTATGACTGAAGAGTAAGCATTGGCGCAGTGTCCAGCGACATGACTGAAGAGTAAGCATTGGCGCAGTGTCTAACGGTATGACTGAAGAGTAAGCCTTGGCGCCGCGTCTTACGGCATGACTGATGAGTAAGCCTTGGCGCCCTGTCTTACGGCACGACTGAAGAGTAAGCCTTGACGCAGCTTCTAACGGCGTGACTGAAAAGTAAGCCTTGGCGCCGTGTCTAACCGAATGACTGAAGTGTAAGCCCTGGCGCAGTGTCCAGTGGCATGACTGAAGAATAAGCCTTGGCGCCGTGTCTTACGGCACGACTGAAGAGTAAGCCTTGACGCAGTGTCTAACGGCATGACTGAGGAGTAAGCCTTGGCGCCGTGTCTTACGGCATGACTGAAGAGTAAGCCTTGGTGCAGTGTCCAGTGGCATGACTGAAGAGTGAGTCTTGGCGCAGTGTCAAACGGCACGACTGACGAGTAAGCTCAGTGCCTAAAGTCATCATCGACAAATTGGCATGTATCGTAGGATATCGTCTAAGTTTAACATAATGTATTTGACTATCCTGTGTTTTAAATCAATATCCTGCAACTTTTGGTGTGCCAGTCAACGCCTTTGATTTAAGATCAACTAATCAAAGAGGGAAGAACTTCCCGTGCGACCGACCCGTGAAATGGTCGTCACCTCAGCACTCGTCTGCTCATTACTCAGCCCACCACTTGATGTTACTGTCACCTCATCACTCGTCTGCTCATTATTCAGCCCGCCACTTGATGTTAATGTCACCTCAGCACTCGTCTGCTCATTACTTAGCCAACCACTTGATGTTAATGATGTCCACCTAATGTTAACGATGTCCAATATTATCTAATAAGCATAATTAAGAAATGATAATCCGTCATAACGAAGGATAGTAGTTGGAAATTTCTGTCCGCTCAGGACCCCCTCAGTTACTAACATCTCAAAGAGGTCTCATGAGTACAAAATGCAGTAAAAACTATAAGCGGTCCCGTCAGAGCTCAGAACACCACATCTAACCTCTTGACTGTACGAGCAACGTCAGAGCGCATAGCACCACATGTGCCACTGTACTGGACGAGCATCGTTAGAGCTTAAAGCGCCACATGTGCATCTGTACTGGACGATCAACATTAGTGCGTAGAGCGCCACATGTGCCTCTGTACTGTACGAGCCACGTTAGAGCTTAAAGCGCTACATGTGCCTCTGTACTGGACAAGCAGCGTTAGAGCTTAAAGTGCCACATGTGCCTTTGTACTGGACAAGCAACGTTAGAGCTGGAAGCGCCGAATGTGCCAAAGTATTGGACGAGCAACGTTAGTGCGTAAAGCACCAGACGTGCCTCTGTACTGGACGAGCAGCGTTAGTACGTAAAGCGCCACGAGCAGCGTTAGAGCTTACAGCGCCACATGTGCCTCTGTATTGGACGAGCAGCTTTAGAACTTAAAGCGCCAGATGTTTTTTCTGTACTGGACGAGCAATTATACTTGAACAACGTTAAAACGTAAAGTGCCACATATGCCTCTGTACTGTACGAGCAACGTTAGAGCTTAAAGTGCCACATGTGCCTCTGTACTGGACAAGCAACGTTAGTGCGTAAAGCGCCACACGTGCCTCTGTATTGGACGAGCAACTTTAGTGCGCAAAACGCCACATGTGCCTCTGTACTGGACGAGTCACGTTAGAGCTCAAAGCGCAACATGTACCTCTGTACTGGACGAGCAACGTTAGAGCTGAAAGCGCCACATGTGCCTCTGTACTGGACGAGTAGCGTTAGAGCCTAAAGCGCCTTATGTGCCTCTGCACTGTACGACCAACGTTAGTTCATAGAGCGCCACATGTGCCTCTGTACTGGACGAGCAGTGTTAGAGCTTAAAGCGCCACTTGTGCCTCTGTACTGGACAAGCAGCGTTAGAGCTTAAAGCGCCACATGTGCCTCTGTACTGGACGAGCAGCGTTAGAGCTTGAAGAGCCAAATGTTCCATCATACTGGACGAGCAGAGTTAGAGCTTAAAGCGCTACATTTGCCTCTGTGCTGGACGAACAACGTTAGAGCTTAAAGAGCCACATGTGCCTCTGTTCTTGACGAGCAACTATACTAGAGTAACATTAGAGTGTAAAGGGCCAAATGTGCCTCTGTACTGGACGAGTCACGTTAGAGCTTTAAGTGCCACGTGTGCCTCTGTACTGGACGAGCAACGTAAGTGCGTAAAGCGCCCCATATGCCTCTGTACTGGACGAGCAATGTTAGTGCGTAAAGCGCCACATGTGCCTCTGTACTGCACGAGCGACGTTAGAGCTTAAAGCGCCATATGTGCCTCTTTACCGGACGAACAACGTTACAGCTTAAAGCGTCACATGTGTCTCTGAACTGGACGAGCAGCGTTGAAGCTTAAAACACCACATGTGCCTCTGTACTGGACGAGCAGCGTTAGAGCATAAAGCGCCTAATATGCCTCTGTACTGCACGAGCAACGTTAAAGCTTAAAGCGCCACATGTGCCTCTGTACTGAACGAGCAACGTTAGAGCTTAAAGAGCCAAATGTGCCTCTGTACTGGACGAGCAGCGATAGAGCTTAGAGCGCCACGTGTGCCTCTTTACTGGACGAGTAACGTTAGTGTGTAAAGTGCCACATGTGCCTCTGTATTGGACGAGCAACGTTAGTGCGCAAAACGTCACATGTGCCTCTCTACTGGACGAGCAACGTTAGAGCGTGAAGCGCCACATGTGCCTCTGCACTGGACGAGCAGCATTAGAGCTTAAAGCACCACATGTGCCTCTGTACTGGACAAGCAACGTTAGAGCTTGAAGCGCCACATGCGCCTCTGTACTGGACGAGCAACTGTACTAGAGCAACGTTAGAGTGTAAAGTGCCTGATGTGCCTCTGTACTGGACGAGCCACGTTATTGGTTTAAGTGCCACGTGTGCCTCTGTACTGGACGAGCAATGTAAAGCGCCACATGTGCCTCTGTACTGGACGAGCAACGTTAGTGCGTAAAGCGCCACATGTGCCTCTGTACTGGACGAGCAGCATTAGAGCTTAAAGCACCACATGTGCCTCTGTACTGGACAAGCAACGTTAGAGCTTGAAGCGCCACATGCGCCTCTGTACTAGACAAGCAGCGTTAGAGCTTAAATCGCCACATGTGCCTATGTACTTGAAGAGCAACCTTGGAGCTCAAAGCGCCACATGTGCCTCTGTACTGGACGAGCAACGTTTGAGCTTAAAGCGGCACATGTGCCTCTGTACTTGACAAGCAGCATTAGAGCTTGAAGCGCCACATGTGCCTCTGTACTGGAAGAGCAACGGTAGAGCTTAAAGTGCCACATGTGCCTTTGTACTGGACGAGCAGCGTTAGAGCTTAAAGAGCCAAATGTTCCTTCATACTGGACGAGCAGAGTTAGAGCTTAAATCGCCACATGTGCCTCTGTGCTGGACGAACAACGTTTGAGCTTAAAGCGCCACATCTGCCTCTGCACTGGACGAGCAACTGTACTAGAGCAACGTTAGAGGGTAAAGTGCCTGATGTGCCTCTGTACTGGACGAGCCACGTTATTGGTTTAAGTGCCACGTGTGCCTCTGTACTGGACGAGCAATGTAAAGCGCCACATGTGCCTCTGTACTGGACGAGCAACGTTAGAGCTTAGAGCACCACATGTGCCTCTGTACTGGACGAGCAACTTTTGAGCTTGAAGCGCCACAAGTTCCTCTGTACTGGACGAGCAACGTTAGAGCTCAAAGCGCACATGTGCCTCTGTACTGGACGAGCAACGTTAGAGCTCAAAGCGCCACATGTACCTCTGTACTGGACGAGCAACATTAGAGCTTAAAGCGCCACATGTGCCTCTGAATTGGACGAGCAGCGTTAGAGCTTAAAGCGCTACATGTGTCTCTGTACTGGACGAACAGTGTTAGAGCTTAAAGCGCCACATGTGCCTCTGTATTGGACGAGCAACGTTAGAGCTTAAAGCGCCACATTGACGTTGCTTGTCAAAACTGACTGCTACCCTATCTACTGTAACTCATTGTGGTGTAAATTTACGAGAGTCACTATCAGTAAACTGAGAGTAGCATACAATGATATTTTCCGGAGGTTGGTTGGTGTACCTAGAAAAACGAGTGCAAGCTTTGTATTCTCAGCGTTTATATACGATAATAGAGAGGTGAGACAGAATCCTGCTGGTGCAGGAAGATCCCAATATTAATAGAAATCATGTTTGACATCTGTCTGCCCTTCCGTGTTGTGGGCCCATTGTGCGTCCGTGGATGTCAGGCTGGGAGACGTCCCTGACAGGCTTGCTGACAGGTGGTGATGTACTTTACCTCTCTAACATTGAGCTTTGTTATATAAATATTCGTGTGGGAGAGGGACATAAAATGTATCCAGGCGCGTTGGTCATTAACTCAACCTATGAATTTATGTCGTGTTCTCATTCCAACTTTATCATGTCTCCATGTAAGTTCGTTTGTTGCGTAATTTGAATGTATTGATAGGAATGCTTTGTCAAACATGTTTCTCTGTAATTATTAATGGACAGTCGAGTGATTTAATAAGAACTATTATTATTAATATTAATATTTTTATTATTATTATTATTATTATTATTATTATTATTATTATTATTATTATTATTATTATTATTATTATTATTATTACTATTATTATTATTATTATTTTTATTTTTATTATTATTATCATTATTACTGACGGCTGCTGTGTTTAAGCGATTAGCTATGCAGTCTACGTGGTCCATATAGCCCTACATGTTGATGCTCTTCAGACGATATATGCTAAATACGTGCGAGATAGAGGCTGCGAAACTAGACATCGAGTACAATACCAGTAAATCAGTGTGTATGCTAGTGAAGCCATGTAACCAGAGGTTCCAGAACAGAACGGACGGTGTTCTTGGCGGGACCTCGCGAGAGTGTGTGAGCGGTTTCCCTTACTTGGGACATTTAATAACAAATAACCGATGTGATAATGACGATATCTCGAAGCGCCACACCGGAAATTAAATGCGGTTGGCAACGAATCATAAGAAAATTCATCTTCTGCATAACGGATGTTAATTTGCAGCTTTTTAAAACGTACTGTGATTCTATCTACTATAACTCATTGTAGTGTAAATTTACGAGGGGTTCTCTGAGAAAACTGCGAGTAGCATACGATGACATATTCAGGAGACTGGGGGGTGTTCCAAGAAGATGTTGATTGCCTGAATGTATGAGCAAGAAAAAGTTCATGCAGCCTCCAGGATCGAATTGAAAACTCGAATAATCCGTTCCTGGCGGCAGTATGAGACAGTGAGGGATACTCACTATCCCCAGTTGGAGAAAGATGGAACAGAATACAGCTTGTGCAGAAGATCTTGATATTAATAGGAATGGTGTTCGACTCCTAACTGCAGGTCCAGGTTGTAGGCCCATTATATGCGGGTGGATATCAGGCTGGGATGCGACCCTAAGTGTGTTCACTGATAGGTGGCTCTAAAATAAACCTCTCCAACATTGTTGTTTGTATGCATACTCATGTGGGAAAGGGACGTACAAAGTAGTTTATGCACGCTTGTCTCTAACTTATTCTACAAATTGTTGTCGTGTATTTTAATCTTGATCTGTTGACACGCGTGCATTTTAGTCAAACTTCTCTTCTGTTGTAACTATTATTGTACCATCGAGGGCTTCAATAAAGATAATAATAATAATTATATTTATTAGGATTACAACAAATCAGTAAGCACTTGCATCTGTGACGTCTTTTCTCATTATTCAAAGGTTGGGGTCAAGGACTAGAGATATCCCACGTAGCAGTTATTCATGAGATGTCTGTAATATATTAGAAATGCTACTGTTAGCCACAGTGTATATTACGGTTAAACAATGATTAAGCTCGTATCTATTCTTTCCAAGCGCAGGTGGACATGAACCTAGCTTATCACCTCGTAACAGAGCTCAGCCTAGCGTATCACCTCGTAACAGAGCTCAGCCTAGCGTATCACCTCGTAACAGAGCTCAGCCTAGCGTATCACCTCGTAACAGAGCTCAGCCTAGCGTATCACCTCGTAACAGAGCTCAGCCTAGCGTATCACCTCGTAACAGAGCTCAGCCTAGCGTATCACC
>SDVV010041126.1:0-10468 GCA_016164225.1 Gammarus roeselii | reverse complement strand
TCTTCGTTCAGTAATTCCACCACATCTTATTACTGAGCATTAAGGGCACTCATCATCCCATCTGCCCAATATTCTTCCGCCTCTCTCATAGTCCATCCTTTCTACTTGGACAATACTAATTGTCTCACAAATCTCCCTTCATAAATCATCTCCATGAGTCTGGGGACCAGTCAAAACTCCCTTAACTTTTATAGCCCCCAGCGCTCGCCCCAATCGAGAGACAAATGCTAAACCGAGCAGATATCGAAATGAGTAAAAAAATCTCATATTTGCTCTGACTTGACACATCAGAGGAGCTATGCATGGATACACAATAGGCAACAATTCCTATGCGAGACAAATGTTTGTCGCAATTTACTTGATTGACCTTCTCGGTCACCTACGTTGAGGTGATTTGGAAATTCACCCACAAAGAGTGTACTCTCTTCGATCATTGTCGTAATCGCCTTGAAGGAAAATTGTATTCCCACGTTGGTTGTTGTCGATTATTATAACACTTTTTAATATATTAACACAAGCATTTCAAAAACAAATTTCTGGCGGGAAATATGCAGAATTCAGAATTGTACACGCATCATATTTAGCATCCAATAAAATGAAGCAAAAAACGTGCTCTATATGGAGGCACAAATGTTGTGATAACCAGGACGAATGAGACCCAAAAATTTCCTTCAATGAATAGTCGGGTCTCTGAAACAGAGGTTTCTACCCGACCAGATGGGAATCAATTAACGGAAGACATGGGAGGAAAACATTTCGTGGGATTATACCCGCCCACGAAATTGAATATATGTTTTTCTTCGAGGTGAATTACTCCGTCAATATTTTGATATCAAGATCTCTATGGATTAAGACGAAGAAGGTTTATAGCGGATCAAAATGTAAACATTCCGGTGATGGATTTTCTGAAGCATTTGATAAACACTAACCTCCCAAGATTTGGTTGTCAGAATAATATCCAGTTAGCTACACTCAAAATGCTTCGCATTTATTGTATGGGAAAGATACCTCTTTCCTAAAATATAATTTCAATCAATCAATCGTTATGAAATGATGAAGACCGACTCGATAGATCTCATGGCTGCATGAAACACAAAATGATGATGAATCTGTCCATGACTACCTCAGCACTCCATTAGTCATGTTCGGTGCTGAATGCACTTACGTATTATTGAATTCGATTTATTTTCGATAAAATATACTACACTAGTCCGATATAGATATAGTTTGCCATTTTAAATTGAGCATCGTTTTTTTTAAATCAAATCACATTTAAAGGTTCCGCATTGACGACTTTATTCAGCAGTTTTTTATCGTAAAAAAATTGTGTGAATCAGGAGAATATTTATATTTTCCTACACTTTTGACCAGCCGACGATTTCCAAGATGATTTTACATTAATTTTGCACAATTTCTCGTGTATTGACTGAGCTATCAAATGGCAGGAACAACTAGAGTTGTTTGAACTTAGAAAGAATATATTATTTTAGTCTATGTACTCCCTAAAATTAACTTTGAATTACGAAGTAATTATGTCATACCCATGTATAACTGAGTAACGAGTGAATATTACGAATTTATCGTCCAAAAATTCTGTCAATATAGCGTTTGTCTTGATTTTTTTTTATTCTACAACCTTTTTTCTAATGTGCCTCCTAAAATCACTGAAAAAAACTTGCATAAGTCGTTTAAGTCTTATACATTATTTCTATTCCGCCACATCAATCGTAGCAAAGAACATCAGCGAGTATTTATTAGCACTTCAGATTGCTGGTCGAGATGTAATCAGGAGGAGTATTGGACTTGACTGGAACATAAGTATTGTTCTACAGATTGTTTGTTTACTGTAAACAATCATTTATCGTTCTTTTGATGGATAATGCCAGAGCCATTCCAATTATTACTACGAAAAGATCTAAGCTTCATAATTTTAATATAGTTGTAAATAATTCAAAGCGGAGATGAAGATAACTCAAAGGAAATAAAATTGTATACCATTTGAAGTCTTATATTGAACGACGAGGAGCACATTGTATAAAATAGTCTTGCTGGCACATCATTTAAAGCAATAAGGATTTTAAGTAACGAAAGGAAGATGGTTTAACGTTGTTTATTCGAATGAAAATTGAGTGTGCTATGTGTATTCCATTGATATCTTCACACAAATGAAAATATAGTGGTTCTTCATATAAATTGAGCTTAAATAGATGACGATTTTTTGGTTGAAGACACATTCATTCGTGTTATAGATACCATAATATTTAATTGAGCTGTAATATGACGTATTCTGAATAGATTAAAGTCAAGTGGATTTAATCTAGAACTGACACGGAGTAAATCATCTTATCGATTTCACGAGAGGCACGATAACTTCGTAATTGCACTACAGATTCTTCTGCTGCTTATACCGTTCTGAGAGCATTAAAAAACTTCGTTATTTATTGCTATCGTTGCAAATACTGCATGCAAGAGGTTAGAATGAATCAAATATTCCATAAATAAATGATATTTAACTTAACGTATATGAGTAATCGAAATCAATCACATTTCCTTGACAGAACAAATGATGAGCCAACCGATCACTCAAATAGGAGAAGGTCGAATGATTTCGAGTTGAATTGTTCGAGAAGCATGGACGGAGTGTCGCTGGTGGACAGCACCAACAATGTCTTTGTTCAAATCAGAACGCGGATGGCTTAGATGCGGAAAGACTATATCGCATCAGCTCCATTGTACGATGCACTAAAAATAAACTTTGTGATTGTTTTTTTGCCTATGATTACTTTTTTCAGAACCATGTTAGAAAATTATCTCATATGAATGAATAGCGGATATTTTTGATGATAACAGCAGTTTAAAAATCGAGGTAACTTTCTTCGTTCAGAGTACGATAAATTCTAAATCAACGTTACAGTGGATAATTTAAGTTCACAGTCGGGCCGGCAACGCTAACCGTCCAGTGTGATGCACACCAGGCGGTTGACGTTGCATTAAAGTAGAATTTTCCACAATGCAGAAATTCTGTCACTTTTATGCAATTAATTGTTTCTGATTCGACTAAACTGATACAAGACAGACTCGAGGTGATGAAATGAGTGTAATACAAACCTAGGATTACATCCTAATTAATCGGCTTTCATCGTTTTCAAACCTTACCTAATTGTTCTCTACTTCCCGCGAATGTTCACGTGAGCAAAGTTCTAAGCTCCTCCATTGTAGTAAACAAGAGGGTTGGATAACACACGGAGGCTGCAGGATTAATGCTTGTTGCCTAATCAATGTCCAGCAAGCCATGGCAGTCCAAGTTTCCTGATATTGGAATGAGAGGGTATCAGAAATCCACCTTCAGTCTTATTAAGCGAAGCCTATTTGGTAACGACGTTTTCTTATACAAAATTATTTTTCAAATCACATCGTATTTGAGAAGCGATTGCGGATAATAATAATAAATGCCTTGGTCTCGACGGGACATATACCAGAGCTGAAGTCCAAATACTGGTTGCAACACTGTTCCTGTGACTATTAGACTTAAAATGGACTAATTCTAATTATGTTGAAATTATGCCTTACATTTTCTATGTTCACCGATTGTGCTACGGGAAAAATGATTAGCATTAGCATCAGAGGGGTCAGGCTGCCCTAAATATAAATGATGCCTCGTAGTGAATACATGATGTCTGATCACACTGGATGCCTTAATCATAAGGGTTCTTCCAATGACCAGAATTTTTTTCTTTTTTTTCGTTCAATAATGCAAGATACGCAGATGGTTTTATGGCAGCTGGAATATTTTGATAAGAATATTAACGAATTTATAGAAACATTTTGATTTATGTTTGTTGAGCAGCGAAGGATTTTATCTGTGTTTCTCAACCGATCTCCTGAATTTGGAAACCATCACGATATGTTTGAAAAATCTCTCCATACAGTTTCATGAATTATCTTTTACAGCAGTGTTCGACGAAACCAAACGAAATTATACTTCCAATACAAACAATAAAAACCAATTTCTTCGTTAACCATTCTACCTTGAAAAATAAGATAACATGTGGCAAAGCTCTGTCTTTTAAACGAACACAGTGTGAAAGAATGACAAGGAAATATAATTTGCTACGAGAATTATCCTGGTATGTATATCAATGAAGATATTGACACGCTACTTATCATCGCTGAGTAAATTCTGTTCCCACGCCGATACGAACATTTTAGTGTTTGAACATTACAACAGAATTTGATTCAATGTTTCGCAGCGGTTTATATTTTTTTCGTGAATAACTAGTTATTCTTCTGAAACTGTTTGAACACAAATTCACCATACACAGATACAAGAAAGGTATGTATTTGTGAGTATCGAATCGAGAAATGAGCAGCACTTTGTTAGGACAATTAAAAACATAAACTATCCCTTGCATATGAACAAGTATTTTGTCAAATTCGTATTGTAAAACTCCAATTATTTTGTTGTGGATAAGTTTTCTTGTGTTACATTTATTTTTCAGATTTATTTATGGGTTAATCTTACGAGGTTCGTCTTATTGAAAAAATTGCTATTCCATAATAATGTCTCCCTTCTGTTCAACATCATTACGAGAAATAATTTTACATGGTACTGCTTCAGTATTTTATTTTGGTTTAGAACGTGATATTGGGAACATTGCGTTTTTTTATTGCAGTAGGGATGGAGAAAGGTCGGGCTGTACAAATTAACAGTCTCGTTGCTAGATTGTATATTTCAGCCAGACTTCCACACGTCAGACAACAATGATAGGGACACTAAAATAGCTCTGTTCGAGTTCCATCAATCTAAAACACCTCCCCTGCTAACATTGCTTTTCAGTGAACAGATCCTCATAGTTTAAACAATTTGAATTACATCTTTTATCTTTTGCTTTTGATCAATCATGTCTTACTTTTCGACCATCGACCCACATTGTAACAACGTGCAGTTATTTTTGACATAGTTCAAAAGCTTTTGACCAAGCTCTCTGAAACTTTCACCAAAACTTTAATATTGTTTGCCAATCCATATAACTGATTGAAAAATACTTAATCTGCATTAGCTTTGGACAAACCGCATTTGGGATTGCCAATGAACGCTCCCAATGACAATCAAACACATTTATTCAACAGATAACGTAATGGGATAACATCGATGTATTGATTAGAGTTCATAGACAATATGAACAAAGGAACGTAAGTATGTATATACTTACTGAGAAAAAGACATATGTAACATAAAGACACTGCCACGCTAATGAATCTAGTTCCACATGTTGAGGAGCTGCAGGCAGGACATGAGGAAGGTGTTGGAGTGTCGGTAGTTGGCGACCACCACCTGACGCGTGATGCTAGGATACAGTGTGGCGGTGATGGCGGCGTCCATTTGCTGCTGCCGGCGTTGATACTGCGACAGATTGACGAGCCTTGCTGCCTCAGGGTCATCCAAGTTGCCGGCGGAAATATCATTCAACCGCTGCTTCATATACGCGTTGAAAACGGAGAAGCACTCTTCAATCGGGTTAAGGAAGGGCGAGTAAGGTGGCAGATACTTGATGTTGAAGTTAGGGAACACTTCACCGACGCCCTGGTGGCTTGACTCATTATCCATGATTAGGAAAGTATCTTCTTTGCCTATCAGCTGCTCCAATGATGGCATGAAGTGCAAGAACGTCTCTCGATTAACAGGCAGCCAATGCACTTCGTAGTACAGTACTCCTACTTAGAGCCTATCTGAAATAGCCACAAATACCGTACCATTGTTGCCGCGCTGCCTCTGACGACTCTGTTAACACGCTAACCTTGCCTCGCCCTGCCATACGCTCGCTTCGTATAAAGGTTCAGCCCCGTCTCATCTATGTATATTCTGTAACACTGCATCCCACCATCGTACATCCAGTGCTCATAATCTGCTCTAGCATCTTTCACCCGTGGGGAGTTCCTGTTGGCAGGAGTGTTGCGAGCCAAGCCTGACGGTCACCAACACACCGTCAGTGGGCGCGACAAAGTCATCGTTGACACGTGAGGCTCATTGAAAAAGATTTTCCGGAGTGAAGCATTCATTTCCTTAAGAGTGATGCATGGATTGGCCTCGATTAAAAGAAGTATGAAGTCAATTGACTCTCGGTCCAATTTCGGCTGCCGTCCTCCCGTGACTTCAGCTCTGATGACGTTGCCGGTGTCAACAAACCGCCACACAATAGCGTACGCTGTTGTCCTCTTTACACCGAGTGTCTCTGCCAACGATATGGAATCTTCTAGTTGCTGGTAGCAACCCACAATACGCCTTCGGTCCTCCTCGTTTACACGATTGTTTCTACGATGCATATTGAACAAATAAGCGGGAAGACAGTTAGATGTTCGTTGTACGGCTGACTCGGGCAAGTGGTGGGCACACAGGTTCAGAACGTTCCAATAATGTTGTGTGCAACGTATTTTGCAGCAATGTTAAATTCAATTCATCAATGTTACATTTTTTGTTAGATTTTTCAAATCTAAACTTGAACTTTGTCACGTGCTATGTGGAATGTCAAAATCATTTAAACTTTGTCGAAATGTTATGAAGATTGTCAACATTGGTTGAATTGTCAAAAACAATTTGGAATTTGGTACAAAGCGGTGTTATATGGCAAAATATTGAGTTGATTGTGAATGCCGCCTAAAAATGTTGAAAGCAAATGTCACTATGGTCATAAGCAAATGATAAAAGGTGTACTTCTCACAGAAAGAGAATGCATGCCATCTATATATACATACCGTTTTGAATTTTGCAGCAATGTTAAAATCAATTCATCAATGTTACATTTTTTGTTATATGGTTCAAACCTAAACTTGAACTTTGTCACGTGCTATGTGGAATGTCAAAATCATTGACATTCCACATGGAGATTGTGAACGTTGGTTCACAATTTGAATTGTCACAAACAACTTGGACTTTGGTACAAAGCTGTGTTGTATAGGAAAATAGAGAGTTGATTGTGAATGCCGTCTTTTATTGTTGAAAGCAACTGTATCTAGGGTCAAAAGCAATGATAAAAGGTGTGGTATTTTTTTTTTGTTCCGAAATAATTTGAGTTCAATCCAGTCGTCTTACAGCGTGTTGATTACTCACAATAATAATTACACCATTGACTGTTGTGATCATTTCTATGATGGGACAACATAATAGTATATTCCGTTAACAGTAAGATTTCGTAGGTTGGAAAATAATATTCTTTGATTCATCAATCATAAAAAAAAAAAAATGGCATAAGGGTTAAGGAGATTTTACACAGCTGTGTACAATTCGGCATCAAAGGTTTGTGTTCATTTGTTTCTGTTAAAGGCCTATATTATTTATCAGTATCAAAAGTTTTCTTCACAAAAAAAACATCTGGCCAAATAGATAAATGATTGTTCCAATACTCTCGTACAAGACCTAATTGGACGAGCTGAACTGTAAACCGAATTATTTTATAGGGCTGAAAATCACATTTCGGGGATACTTAAAAAAATGCTGCCTTTCTAAAATTCTTACTAATCGCAGTGCAACTGCTGAAACTACAATAAAACTGTAATGGTAGGGTGGTTCAATGATTATTTACGCATGAAGTTTCAATAAGAGACCCTCTGTCGAACTACGATATTGCAGTAATCACCAGAGTTAAATTTTTTGACGTCAGAGCTCCGAATAATTCCACAATAGTTGATTTTACAATCCGTTGTTTTCATCACAACCAAATACTTGTAAACGGGCCTAGGCCATGGCCTTGTCTTGTTTACCCTTCCATCAACAGGCCGACCAGCGCGTTGGCCGGCCTCCGCTCTGGCTAGGGCGCTGTCCACTTTCACGCTCCGCAAGCGACCTTATAAAACGCCGGCAAATATGCAAATTTCCCTAGACAACGGGGAGCCCGATGGCAAAAACCAACGGAATATTTGTGCAGAACAAAGCAGAAGCTATGCATGCTCAGGGTAATGCTGGTGAGCAGAGTATCTTCTCTGTCCTGGAGATGATAGGTTGAATGAGATGTTGTTCACCACGAGAAAAATTGTAAACAAAGATCCTCTCATAAAAGAAGTAACCAGTTGGTTTTTATTCAGACTTTATTTTTTTTTTGCGATTTTAAATAGAATAATTGATATTTGAAAAGCACATTCACGATCGAGTCGACAAATCTTGAAAACATTTATTGGTAGTAAATAAAAGTTTAGGTAGTATGCGCGTGACACAAGAGTTACGAATCTAAGCTGAGTGCTGTGAAAGGCCTCACAATTGACAATAGCTGCAACATGTGCACGACCTAAAGTTACAATGCTAACAACCGAGACCAGCCTAAATGCTGCAAATATCGAAACGTGAAAAGGCCTCAGCGGAATGTCGTGTTTTTTCAGAGACGAGGATAAGCTGAAATAAAAAATATATTTCAAATGTGAAACTAAAGTACATGAGACACCATGAAAATATTACATTAGCATCATAAGGTCATCGACTGTGTTTAGTCATTAGAGCCTGCTCTAACAAATACTAACAACGTTGCATAACCCTATTTCAAAATGTTTTGCAACGTCGAACATATTAAACATTTTTGGTTCAGGATAAGATACCGAGAATGAGTATGAATCAAATTAATTATAGTTTTGTTAGTTAGATTAATAACATTATTTAATGTCATACTGAATGAAGGTTGTACCTCTCTATATTTTAATTATTATTTTAGATAATCTTTGAAGAAATATGGGATGATGATTCTAAGTAAAACCCTTAGTATCATATCGTCATTTGGATAAAAAGATCTGAAATCTGTTATATTTTAATCAAAGTGAAATTTCTAGCGAGCTGCTATGTTGTGAATAGTATTATTTGACAGGTAATCAGTCCAATAATTCAATGAGCTCTTAGCAAGGGAGGTACGCAAATAACATTTCCCAACATGTTCATAATTTGACAATAAATCTTCACTCGTTCCCACAACACTTCCGGTCGACTTCTACTGATTTTGTTAGTAGATCAAACCATGATTTGCTAATTTATTTACGGTCTAGCCCTCTTTCCATAGCCCTGAGTTAATTGATTTTAATACCGAAATACAACATTCCGGACTCGCGTTCATGTTACCAATAGTTAACTAATTATTGAATTGTATTTTTTAATCCTGAACTACGTAAATATTATATGAGCACAATAATGGTAGACAAAATATATACCATCAAATCCTACCACACAAACTTTTAATAAATAGTTCAGTTGTTTTTCAATTCAGTGTTTAAGGTTAGTTTACGGAACCGACGTCAGACAATGATGATTTGTTTGCTTGAAGTTATCTACTAAAAAAAATTTTGCGTAATATTTTTTAGTCAAACATTAATCATTGGTTAATACATACACTAGTCGAATGTTGCTAAACAAATTATGAAGACAGATGCTTATGGCATGTTTTTTACCAACCTGTCATGCGTAACCTACAATAGAATACTGAAACACGCGAGAGCCACAACTTTCAAATGAACATACGACATGTGAACCAGACAGCTGAATATATTTTCTTCACGCATATGGTAAACAGAGTGACACAGAATCGAGGTAAACAGTTTCAAAACGAATTGTCATAAGCAAGAGGAATAAAAATCACATTGCAAGATATATCCTGAAGTGAAATTTTATCTCGTGTATTAGATACATCGACTGTATAATAACTTTCCGACGTTTTAAGCATTATAGAACACAATAGATTTTCAAGCTCGGTCAACTTGCTAGCGAGTAGTGTTTTCATGGCTGAACAGTACTGGAAAATTATTCCCCAATCTAAGTAAAAAGAGAATTCATCTAGTAATACAACCTGTCAGCAATGAGGTCAGCAAATTGTGAGCAAATGGCAGCACACTGGATGTTACTTAGAAAGGATCAATCGGGACTCTCAGAACATGCATGCACGAAATGAAGAAAACGACGACCAGTTGATCGGTCATCAGCGAGTAGACGCTATCACAGAAAACTCTTCGGTGAGGGTTGGCGTTGCAAGCTCATGGTTAGGTGATACCAATTTATATCGGGCACCTATTGCTCATATCGAGCATCTATTGCAATAATATATTTCTCCTAACAAATCAATCATGTCTCTACCGGGCAAAAATTATGATATGATGCTGTATTATTTTTGAAAAATCCAGCTGAGGACAAAAACTGCCTAAGTTATGTGTTCAGTTACAAGAATTTTAGGTAAACGAAGTCAGGGTGCGCAAATGTAGTTGATGAACATGGTAGCTACTTTCTGATCCTGGCCTTATATCTATTTTCCCTATTCCAATTGATGTATTAGTTTGCTACATCCATTGAAAATGTTCTATCAGCTAAAACGAATGAACATGTCATTTGGAATGAGTAGCAGTGGCCGGACACTTCATCAGATCATCATTGAAAGAACAACCACATAGCAGTATTTGGAATATTTTACACTCATCGTTAAATTTTTAGAAGATATATAGTCGTTTC
>SDVV010041125.1:0-10468 GCA_016164225.1 Gammarus roeselii | reverse complement strand
GTTTTGTCAACCTCTGCCGACCAGTTACACCGAATTCGAAAAATCCTTCAGTTGATAATAAACACAGTCGATAAAAAAGAGCTCCCAATTATTTGATTATTTGATTTGCTCTAGTCTTTTGTAACCATGTAAAATGTGACCGCGGAAAACGTAGGAGTTTTAATCAGAAGCTATTGAATAAACAGGCCCACTAACCACATGAACCTTATTCTGTTCCACATATTGTGGCTATGAACATTTGTGCGTAACTGCAAGGTACTTGTTTCACCTTCATGACATCGTTCAGGCCGCCCTTAGGTCCAACACTAACAGTGGCTTTAATTAAGTCCTAAAACTTGCTATCCTCATATTAGAATGTCAACAATGCTGAGGGAATGGACCTCCTGGTATTTGATCCTCAGCAACCTTGAATGCCACTCTTGATGGTGAATTCATCGGTCCAGCGCTGACTGCAGAGGCTCTCTAGCACTGACTGCTGAGGCGCTCCAGCACTGACTGCAGAGGTGCTCCTTCACTGACTGCAGAGGTGCTCCAGCGCTGACTGCAGAGGCGCTCCAGCACTGACTGCAGATTCGCTACAGCGCTGACTGCAAAGGCGCTCCAGCACTGACTGCAGCGGCGCTCCAGCGTTGACTGCAGAGGTGCTCTAGCGCTGACTGCTGAGGCGCTCCTGCACTGACTGCAGAGGTGCTCCAGCACTGATTGCAGAGGTGCTCTAGCGCTGACTGCTGAGGCGCTCCTGCACTGACTGCAGAGGTGCTCCAGCGCTGACTGCAGAGGCGCTTCAGCACTGACTGCAGATGCGCTCCTTCACTGACTGCAGAGGTGCTCCAGCGCTGACTGCAGAGGCGCTCCAGCACTGACTGCAGATTCGCTCCAGAGCTGACTGCAAAGGCGCTCCAGCACTGACTGCAGAGGCGCTCCAGTGCTGACTGCAGAGGCGCTTTAGCACTGACTGCAGAGGAGCTGCAGTAGGAGAAGTTCTCAGCGACGACTTGGGTATGGTAATTAACAATCCTTATTTCGAAATCAATCCAATATCGAGACAAATGTATTCATTTAAGATTGTCTGCACAGGACGATTAGATCCTAATAAATTGTAAGGAGAAAATTCAGGTGTCAAGCAATACTACGATATAATTTCCTGGTTATCGATTGTCTTTTAGAATTTCACGAAACTAAGGGAAAAAGTGTAATGCAAATGACAATTTAAAAAGTGGCGACAAATCTCATAACAAAGTCCTGGTTAAACTAATTAAATGTGAAAGAAAATCAGGTTCATTTTATCTGTCCGGCAAACAAGATATTTGCATCTACAATGACCAGGCCAAGTAAATGACATCGATATCCACACTGATATTAACGAACAATTTTGAGACCTGATTCCGATATTACATAATTGACTGTTAGTTAGATGTCGTGTTTCTCATACCACGAGTTGCCATTAACGTGAGATTTCAAAATTGCTGAGCTGGTGTAATACAAAAGCAGATGGTGTGTAAAGTAAGGAGAAAGGAGGTTTATTGGGATTTATTGTATCATCATTTCATTATCAGGTTTGCAGGGCATAGCTTCTATAGGCAGACCACGAAGGCAATACTTACCAACTAACAAGCATAATTTTCTTCCAATTTCGTTCTTCTTGGAAGACAGCTCGACAAGATTCTACACGCTTAAACCTACATTTCATTCCCCGAGAGAAAATCACACCTGAATAATGAATTTTACATCCATTCACCAACGCATTTAGATCCGTAACTATGGGCGTAACTTTGGCGAATCCAGCAGATATCCGCACAGAGAGCAACACAGTGAATCGTTGTTCCCTTGTGAATGAAGCAATATTGTCATTACTCATAGAAGAAAATGTCTGCATACCGCGGGGAATTCATGTTAGGATAGAATATGCAGGATAAATAGATACAAATCGACAGTAATTTCTCGAAACGTTTATTATTTAGATGTGTCGCGTCATTTAGAATTGCAATAGTCTTTTCACGACTAAATAACGAGTTGCATTGCAATTACTTGAACTGGTAAATACATTGAATTATTTCATTTTACGGAATATCCCCTAACGTCAAAATACAACAGCAACGTTAATTTAATCCAACAATTCCTACTATTCGTATTGATAGATTTGTGTTGTGATCATGATTCCAACATTTATTTCAACAAGCCTTTATGTTATGTGCATAAATTAGGTTCGTAGAGTGGTTGTACGCAGCAATGTGTACGGAGACACAATTATTATACAATAATGGATTATCTCCTTCAGACTAAATAACCAGTTCGGAATGGACTCGTTGAAAGAATACTGAAGACAATAATATCCCGTCACAAAGACAATATCAGACAGAAACATATAAAAGAAGCAATTATTGGTCTGGATAATTGGAACCCATATTATGATATGATTACATAATTCAGAATACGAACGCTTTTTATGATATAAAATGAAGCTTATGCCTCTGTGAATGTTATTTCGGGTATTAAACTGGTATTATTTTGATGGAATGTTGACATGACTAAATCATTATTTTTTAATCATTTCCTCTCTCTGATAAAGCGGCACTACCTCCGTCCATCCCTGCCCTCCCGAATCGAAACCCCACCTTCGCCTTGCAGCCATCACCTTTCTCCCCTCACAGCGTCCCGAGCGCAGGGAAAAGTCCTTCGTCGATCGGCCGCATTGCGGAGACTAATTGACCACTCGAACGCGTCGCCAGGCATTTGACGGCCGCTATGAGGGCAATTGGATGCAGCGTCTGAGGAGGCGTATCGTGGGTGAGCGTCGACAGGCGATTGACGGCTGCTCTGCATGAGGGCAATTAGATGCAGCGTCTGAGCAAGGGCATCGTGGGTGAGCGTCGTCAGGCAATTGACGGCCGCTCTGCATGAGGGCAATTGGATGCAGCGTCTGAGCAGGCGTATCGTGTGTGAGCGTCGTCAGGCAATTGACGGTCGCTCTGAGGGCAATTAGGTGCAACGTCTGAGCTGACGTATCGTGGGTGAGCGTCGTCATGCAATTAACGGTCGCTCTGAATGAGGGCAATTAGATGCAGCGTCTGGGGAGGCGTATCGTGGGTGAACGTCGTCAGCCAATTGACGGCCACTCTGAGGGCAATTAGATGCAGCGTCTGAGGAGGCGTATCGTGGGTGAGCGTCGTCTGGCATTGACGACCGCTCTGAGGGCAATTAGGTGCAGCGTCTGAGGAGGCGTATCGTGGGTGAGCGTCGTCAGCCAATTGACGGCCATTCTGAGGGCAATTAGATGCAGCGTCTACGGAGGCGTATCGTGGGTAAACCTCGTCATGCAATCGACGGCCGAAATGAGGATAATTAGATGTAGCCTCTGATGAGGCGTATCGTGGGTGAGCGTCGTCAGGCAATTGACGGCCGCTCTGAGGGCAATTAGATGCAGCGTCTGACCAGGCGTATCGTGGGTGAGCGTCGTTAGGCAATTGACGGCCGCTCTGCATGAGGGCAATTAGATGCAGCGTCTGAGGAGGCGTGTCGTGGGTGAGCGTCGTCAGGTAATTGACGGCCGCTCTGCATTAGGGCAATTAGATGCAGCGTCTGAGGGGCGTATCGTAAGTGAGCGTCGTCAGGCAATTGACGGTCGCTCTGAGGGCAATTAGATGCAGCGTCTGAGGAGGCGTATCGTGGGTGAGCGTCGTCAGGCAATTGACGGCCGCTCTGAGGGCAATTAGATGCAGCGTCTGAGGAGGCGTATCGTGGGTGAGCGTCGTCAGGTAATTGACGGCCGCTCTGCATTAGGGCAATTAGACGTAGCGTCTGAAAAGAGCGTATCATGGGTGAGCGTCGTCAGGCAATTGACGGCCGCTCTGAGGACAAGCAGATGCAGCGTCTGAGCAGGCGTATCTTAGGTGAGCGTCGCCAGGCATTTGAAGAGGAGTTGCAAGTAGAGGCTAATTAATTGATGCGTGGTCAATTCGTTCGCTCATGGATCTTCGATCATCTTCAGTGTTAATGAGATGCGATAGTTCTGCGTTCTCCCTCTCCACCTGGAGACGACTGAGGATCCAATTGGCCATCACGGCTTACAAACCTTGGCTTTATCATTGAACACTCGTCGGTGAATGAACTGGGAATTTCGAGATTCAGCTCACTAGGCCTCAAATATTATTAAATTTGAGATGCTGTGGAACCAAAAAATTCAGTCATTTGCCCGATTGTGGATTGCTTAAAAACTTACCAATCTTTTGTCTATGTAACATTTGTATTAATATTCCGGCATAGCCCCTAACGTCATAATACAACAGTAACGTAAATCTAATCCAACAATAATCCTACTATTCGTTGTGATAGATTTGTTTTGTGATCATAATTCCGAAATCTATTTCAATAAACATTTATGTTATGTGCATGAATTAGGTTCGCAGAGTGGTTGTACGAAGCAATGTGTACGGAGACACAAATTTAATATAATAATGGATTATCTCCTTCAGAATAAATAACCAGTTTGGAATGGACTCATTGAAAGAATACTGAAGACAATAATATCCTGTCACAAAGACAATATCAGACAGAAACATATAAAAGAAGCAATTAGTGGTCTGGATAATTGGAACGCATATTATGATATGATTACATAATTCAGCATACGAATGCTATTTAGGATATAAAATGCAGCCGTATGCCTCTGTAAATGTTATTTCGGGTATTAAACTGGTATTATTTCTTTGGAATATTGGCATGACCAAATCATTCCTTTTAATAATTTCCTCTCTCCGACAAAGCGGCACTACCTCCGTCCATCCCTGCCCTCCCGAATCGAAACCCTACCTCCGCCTTGCAGCCATCACCCTTCTCCCCTCACAGCGCCCGAGCGCAGGAAAAAGTCCTTCGTCGATCGGCCGCATTGCGGAGGCTAATTGACCACTCGAACGCGTCGCCAGGCATTTGACAGCCGCTCAGAGGGCAATTGGATGCAGCGTCTGAGGAGGCGTATCGTGGGTGAGCGTCGTCAGGCATTTGACGGCCGCTCTGAGTGCGATTAGGTGCAGCGTCTGAGCAGGCGTATCGTGGGTGAGCGTCGCCAGGCATTTGACGGCCGCTCTGAGGGCAAGCAGATGCAGCGTCTGAGCAGGCGTATCGTGAGTGAGCGTCGCCAGGCATTTGAAGAGGAGTTGCAAGTGGAGGCTAATTAATTGATGCGTGGTCAATTCGTTCGCTCATGGATCTTCGATCATCTTCAGTGTTAATGAGATGCGATAGTTCTGCGTTCTCCCTCTCCACCTGGAGACGACTGAGGATCCAATTGGCCATCACGGCTAACAAACCTTGGCTTGATCATTGAACACTCGTCGATGAATGAATTTTGAATTTCGAGATTCAGCTCACTAGGCCTCAAATATTATGAAATTTGAGAAGCTGTGAAACCAAAAAGTCAGTCATTTGCCCGATTGTGGATTGCTTATAAACATACCAATCATTTTTTTATGTAACATTTGTATTTATATTTACTGTTGAATGGTGTGTTCTGCTTTGTTTGTGTTGTTACTATTGAATGGTGTGCTCTGCTTTGTTTGTGTTGATACTGTTGAATGATCTGCTCTGCTGTGCTTGTGTTCTTTCTGTTGAATGGTGTGCTCTGCAATGTTTGTGTTGTTACTTTTGAATGGTGTGACCTGCTTTGTTTGTGTTGTTACTGTTGAATGGTGTGTTCTGCTTTGTTTATGTTGTTACTATTGTATGGTGTTCTCTGCTTTGTTTGTGTTGTTACTGTTGAATGGTGTGCTCTGCTTTGTTTGTGTTGTTACTGCTGAATGGTGTGCTCTGCTTTGTTCGTGTTGTTGTCATTTGGTTTTGGTATCACTCGCTCTGAAGGACAGTATCTTCCTACAGAGACAATGCGATCATTGAATCCATCCAATTAAGGCAGGGTCGATAAGATGGATTTTACTGTTTTGCTGGGGGCCTGCACTCTGTACATCACAAATGACTCTGTTCAGCTGCGGCGACTTGTGTCTGAATAGAACCCTATCACATATAAACAAATGGTGAATGATGCAATGTCATCAGCTAGCTAGTTATTCCAATACACGAATATAATGTATTCAGTCGTTGCGCTTCTTACGTTCATTGAAACACTTTAATCAGGTCTGTTTGTCGTGTATTCCATAATCAACGATACAATTTCATCATCTCTTGTGTAGTTTGTCTTAACTGACGCAATCTTTTAAGCCGGCTGTATTTTGCCATCCCTGTATATTGACATTGTCTACATTCAACTGGTATGTGTTAACAACAACTTCATACACTTCTGGAGCCGATTTTGAGCTGATCGACAGCATGCTTATTCTACAGTACTTGTTAAATGTACATCGTACTTCCAATGTCGCTTGGGTGGGATGTCGCTGAACCGAAAAGATTAGGGCAACCGAAAAGATCAGCTCTCGGAAGCGATAAATTAATGCACGTGGTTTAGCATTCGATTATCTAAATAGTATCTTAGATTAATATGCAGAAACACTGTTCTTTGCATTGGGAATGCCTCCAGAATTGTTCGAAAGCTACAAGGATGATAATCCGTGATACCGTATCTAAAGTACTGGGCTTAGATAGTATTCTATATCAACTGGGTGTTATAAAAGTTGCTTCGTTTGTCATTCCTTGCCGTTGATCACTTTCAATGGGCTCTAATGCCTGACTAACTGCATTCCGCTTAGAACAAAGGCGGAGATGAACCTGGGACGAACGACTGGCAGACTGAGAAATGCCATTAAGCCGAAGACAAAGAGACAATCGGACTCCCGTGTAAATCGAAAGAGATCTGAGACATTATTTAAACGAATTCAAAATAGATTGATAAAATGCTTTATGCTCTATACGCAGACGTTGTTTTTTCTTATATGGCATACATGATTCGAATATTTAAAATTTCTATGCTGCAGCGTTATTGAATTCATGATGTTGATGCACATTATGATTGCTCTCGGTTTGAATCAATCTTGCCCTGTCTCCAAAGACATTCTTCTTGATGCATAACACAGCACGTATAATTATTTTGCTAACTTGGGAAACTGATCTAAACCCTAGACGATAATCATATATAAATCAATATCATCGCATCGAAGATATTGCGATAAATAAACAATTCAACTTCAAAATCAAAATCATTCATTGAACTATAGAATGAAAACAGTAAAATAAACATCAAACAAACACTATTGAGCAATTGACTTTTTTGGGCAACCACCAGGTTGTATGACGCAGTAACCAGCGGTGGGAAAAAAACACCTTCCGTTGTCAACTAAGCGTGGAAGTTAAAGTTGAAAGTTAAAGATCATCTGTTGTGTTGGATTGTTTCAGAGATACATATCATGCAATATCATGATTGTCAGGCCCGTAAACATGCATCGAATTCACCTCATAACAAATAATCCACCAAAATGAATGCCTCAAGTATTGTTTTTTCTGGAGTCAAGTTTGACAGATGAGAACAATATCAACTCTTGGCCCAATTTCCTTCATTTCCTCAATCCATACCTGTTGTTTCCCATAGTTATTGGTCAGTCGAGGGCCAGTACACGACTGTCGCACTGTTCTGATTGTATTGACGAACGGTCCTGATTGTACCACCCGCCCACGATTGACGGACGCTTCTGATTGTCGGACCAACCCATGATTGACGGCTGGTTCTGATTGTTGGACTAACCCACATTTGACGGCCGGTTCTACGCAATAATTTGCATGCAACATTGAAGGTTTAAGCCCCACTCTTTCTTCACGAATGATGATTTCCGAACACGTTCATGATGAATTTATCAACCTTGGTATAATTTCTACCTCGTTCGCAGTTGATCAATTTACACGTGTTATAGATTCAGTTAGTTTAATGTTATTTTCTGCGAGTGTATTAGCAGTACCCTTGCGCTCTGATTTAGTTACTCATGCAGTAAATCCTTCTCTCGTTTTCTCTGTTGTGAGCTATCGGACGTAGAAAAAGATACAAAGTAAACAGGTGACTGAAACATTCCTTCAAAAGGAGAAAGAACCCGTTATGGATTATTTTCATGATGCAAATTATTTGCTTAGTGTGGATAGGATTGTATTCATCAATGGAGTCATTTCGTTATAATTCTCTCCCGTTGGAAAAGTAGGTGAGTTGCTTTTCCATGTTGAATCCATGTTTACATCAGTATCATCACCCAGGAGTATAATTGACTCATTCGTAGCGGTTGGATGCTTGGTACCAGCTTGATATTGGATTTAGGCAATGATTTGTGTTTTCCATCAATTTTTTTCTTATGTATATAACATCTATTGGAATAGTATGGTTTATTAGTTTGGCAGTTAACGGGTCATTGTATATATTTTTTGGGATGCAGTAGCTCCGTTTCGAGACTCTATCAACCCCACATAACGCATTATCCAGTTTTGAACCAGATATATCGGTGTTACCATGTTCCAAATGTTTCGTTATCAAGCGGTAGTCTTTTCTCTATCTTTTGTATATCGGGTATCGCTTGGATGCCCCAAAGCGAGAGTACCTGAACGATCTGGATTTATTAAAAGGTATTATATTCTGTTATGTATACATAGTGTTGATCATTTGATATATGTTGAATTGTATTGTTTTTGGAATTTTGAATTGTTATCTCATACAGTTATAGGAAATTTAGGGATATTTTAGAATTGCATCTTCCATGTAGCACATTTTTTTCTGGCATAATTGGTCGGTTATTGCATCATTCTTCTTGCTTTGTTATAACTCATGCGCTTAGTATATTTAATTCATTTTTGTATGTTCTCTGAACAGTTTCTATACCATACTTTGATATATAGGAGGAGTTAGAGGAGTCCCATAGGCAAGGGCTTGTTGCGTACATGCCTGTTTGTATTAGTAGACCGATTTACTATGATGGATACCCTAATGTATTACAATTTTTAATGTTAATTAGGGCAGAGTAGAGTATCGTATTAGGCTTTTTTTATAGTTGTTGTTGTATGATTTTATCGTCACGATAATCACAGGAATGTATGTTTAAGAGATGTAAATCCGTACTGCAGCTCAGCGGAATTTCGTCATTGATCCCTAGCAAGTGATCCCTATCAAGTAACGTTTTAGAAGACGATTTATTGGATGGATATGTCTTGGTGTAGAGAGAGTTTTCTGACTCTCTGGTGGTCATTTGAAGTTCGTCCAAGTTCCACCTGATTTTTTAGGTTTTGTGGTTGTTGGTTTTAATTTCCATGTGTTTGTTAGAGAGGTTGTACGATGAGCTGATGGTCTTTGTAGTGAATTACTTTGGTCATTAGTGAACAGGACCCCAGATTTTTTTTTGGTTACACGCATTGAGACTCATGTTAAGCCCATTCTTGACAACTGTAGCTGTGAATAATTTCTTAGTTATGTGCAAGATGTGACTTCGCTCGACGTTGTTCAGAGATGATGGACTAAACAGATGCATGATATGTCCGAGGTATTTTAACATGACTCGATGTTGCCTCTAAATTTGTTATATATCAGTGGTAGATTGCTGAGAAGTGACCTAGTAAAGCATTACAGAGTTCGTTGTTATGACACAGGGGGCTTTAATTTTGTCATACTACAAGCATAGCATTAGTTAGGTCTAGGATTTTGTTATAGATTTGAGCGGATACCGTAGTATTAGTTCTTTATGATGCATGAACTCAGAGTTAGTTTTGAATGTCAAATATTTTTGGCATGGCTGTTATGATGGTATACGATATTTCATGAACCAGATCACGTTCATCATCTGGGTGTGGTAGGATAAACCGTATATCGTACTTAATCAATGTTGCTTAGACCATAGTAGAGAATCTTTGTTAGCCGTTTTATAGTTGTTATACGTTTTTGAACGGTTATCATAGGAATATAACTGTATTTGATATAAATTCGCATAATATCATGGAATGTTGGGTATAAAATACGCCTAATTGGAAGCAATGATACAATATTTTGGTATGTTTGGATTTGGGTCCGGTTACATGTCGTCTTGGGGAACTAATCTACCGGATTTGTGTCGCGTGTTGGTGATTAAATTCTTCAATAATTTAACGTACATCTCAATCATGTTATCTGGTCACATTTCTTTACTAGATGCTCATTCCCGCATGTCTTACTTTTATACATGTATGTGATCCGTTTGCAGTTTATACACTTAGAAGTTATTGATTAATTCAGGCTTTGTTATGAGATTGCGTTCCAATTCAGAATATCTGACTTATTCGAGCATTCACCAGATCCACTGTATCATTTTTCAATATATTTTTGTAATGAAGAGGGGCCGTAAACCTAACACATCCTAACCCATCCAAACCCATCCTAACCCATCCTAACCCATCCTAACCTATCCAAACCTTTTCTAACCAAGGATTATATTTTTCCCCCCGTTTTCATACCTAAGATATGTATTTCTTCATTGATTTAAACTTCGTTCATATCAAATATATCCACTTGATACTATAGTTTTTA
>SDVV010041124.1:0-10468 GCA_016164225.1 Gammarus roeselii | reverse complement strand
AATCATGGAGTAACTAATGACACGAGGATAACATTCAAACTTCACACAAGCAACATCGGCACTAAAGCCAGACCTAGACTGAACGTGTCGCGGGGCACTTACCACTACCACTTATGGTCACTCCACGGAATCAAATACAACTCTAGACAAAATTCATCAGACCCATTATCTCCTATGCAAACACTACCTGGTCCTCTGACCTTGCACCAACACACGGCCTTTTGTCATCGCATCAGGGAACCAAGATCCTCCCTCTCAAACATCATCTTTATATTAGAGAGACTCGTTTCTTTAACACAGTGGTAGACCCCGTACATCCCTGCCAGAACCTATTGAACCCGCATCAAACCAACAGACACCTACATAGCACGCCGGCAAAACACTTAGTCTTTTTTTTCGCGACCATTTTCCGTTCTACAGATAACACAGCTGTGCACAAACATATGCAATCACTTCACAGCTCTGGCAATGTATGAACAATGAGTCAATACGGTTTTACTAAGTTACCCTTCTGAGGTGGAGGTTGAGGATTTCGGGTTTCCCAGGGATAACAGTGTCTACCTGTCATGACTGGGGAATGTCCCATCTGATTTCTGTTTGCGATACCGGCGTTCGCTCGATACGGTCGAGCACGTAATGATGTCGTGCCCAACTATCACACCAGGGAGTCTACACCGTAATATCGCGTCGGTGCGTAATCTGTGGGAACGCTCGCAAGACAACATCAGCTTCCTCACAGGGTGCAGGGCTATTATTAAGACCTACACCGGCTGAAACACTCCCGACACGCACATGTCGGTTAGTTCCCGGCCTTCGGGCTTGGCGTCGGATGTGGCTCCTTCGTCGTAGGAGGCGCTGGGGTTGAGCAACAGCAAGCAAGGAGCCTGTTCACTCAATCCGGGTCAATCGTAAGCTCAGAGAGCAGAAGGGCCATGGCGGCTTAAACTGGATCAGCCCTGCAGAATCAGAGGTACTGGGGTATCACCCCCCATCGGCCATACGTCATTTTCCACGAGACAGCCAAAGGCGGGAAAGACTTTCAGGGCCGTGACAGACTCTTTGATTCACAATCATCTTCCACGTATGTATATGCCTTACTCTGCTCACCAAGGCTTTCTTCACGCCATACAACCACACATACTTTGGTTTTAAAAGACTACGCCTTCACCTCTACTCAAGGTAGGCTCATATTTCAGTTGCGTTTACATCCCTAAGCAGTACCTATGTAGTGAGTGAGAGGCGTTTTTTTATGACTCATCACCACGGCCTTTATTCACACCAACACGCAATGAACGCTGATACCGCAATGGTTTTGCAGTTGAGAACTTTAAATGTGCTCCAGTACTTGTTGAAATTTTCATCTGCCGTAATTTTTTCCCATTTGTAACTATCATGAGTCATTTTGGAAGGCGCGAACTGTAAATTAAATCGCTCATTTACGATTACAAAACGGCGGTTTTGTTCACTGAAGGATTCAATTTGTATTCAAAAATTCGTTGTCTAGAAACTAATTTACAACAATTGGAAATCAATTTATTGACAACCAAAAGAAAAGTGTCAGTATTGATCATGGGTACACATGCTATAGTAAACAGCACAATCATATCAGCAAATTTTATCCCGTTACGAGCTAGGGGGACGGAAGCATGCATTGGACGGAGCATCGCATGTGCCACGTGCATGAGCGCAAAACGTCAACTAATAGCTCAACAGCGCTGTCACCACGGGCAGTGGTCGTGAGCTAGGTTTTCACTTTGGTTGCCTTAGAATGTACAGTAGCAAGCAAATATTCGTTTATGGTTAGTCTGTAACCGGAAAAACAAATTCAATTTTCCCCACGTGGAATTTAACATCATATAGAAATTTCTTACAGCACTATGTTTGGACAAAGCTCCCTAATGGGTAATATTAATCAAATTTCCGATGAGTTCAAATATAGAGCAAAAAATGGACACTGAAAATTTAACTTGGTTCAAAATCCTAAACAAATTTTTGCTTGCTACTGTACATGAGGAGAGCAAAGAGACATCAAGTCTACCGAGTACCGAGTGTAGATGTGAAGGCAAATGAGAATCATTTTCTCATAAATCTTCTTTCACTCATCCTCTTGATGTGTCAGAAGCACAAAAAATCTCGTAAACCTTCTGATCAGAAGTTCTTTGAACTCTTATTTGCACACTACGATTCCCGATTCCACTGATCTGCATCAGTCCCTGTAAGCTTCCCATATCGGGAAAGCATACAGCAGTTGGGGCAACTATCCCATCATACAACCCTCTTTTCCTTACCATCTGCAATGTACTGTGTCTCATTACACCTTTTGGTGTCCCCAACACCATACACCCGACTTTTACTCTGTATCACACGTGGGTTTCCTGCCTTTTCCATGGCCTCATGTGAACCACTAACAACTTTCTAATACCATTTAGGCTGGCACTGATTTCACTCTTGAGGCCATTCATTGGACATTTCATACATAACTTTTAACCCGATTAACATGTAGATAGATTGTCCAACACATCGTACCCAACTCTGACACCGGTCAATACAACTTCCCTACCAGCACCCTGGGTTAGACACTCTTAGCCAGATCTGGAAATGATCCGTTCATTTCAACAAACTCACTGCTCCAAGGTGAGAAACTGCTTACCGCACAAAGAACTATGGATCCCATCAATGACAAAAATAACGTTCAAAAGCAAATAATTCATTATATTACACATAAATAAGCAAAACTTTTGATGCCATCGCCCATTTTTCACTCACCAGCAAAATATGCAACACAACCTTACATAACACAAGACGATGGCTTGCCTACTACCATGCAGGCACATGTACAATACATGGACACGACCGCATGGACACAAAACATACCAAACATAGTCCCACAAGGCTGTTCGACCGCAATGCGCATACAATAAGAAATACACCACCAAACATTCGGATAGCATCCTAAACAGATGACGTCACAATTATTTACTTTCAAATCAAGTCAGACATCTGCTCCCAATGTGTCAACCGCAACACCACTTACCAGCGATTCCCACTAGCAAAGTAATAAAACAATATCCCCTATAAAACTTTGTTCGTTCACGGTCACACTAGATAACACCGTCATTCCTCACACGGACCACACATAAATACTTGAAGAAATACTGAATACTGAATTTAAAATGTTCCAGGTTGATTACCACCTAAACTATCGAATCAAATAGTTCAAAGCCTTCTCACTACAATACCGTCATGTCATCTGTCCATCACCCGCCAATAAAGCAGGCAGATAAAGCCAAAGCATACTACCTTCAAAGTCATCTCTTGCACATAATTTGGCCAGCAAAAACTCAATTACCCGTTTTCAAGCAAATCCTTCAATCAGTGCTTGACTACGCTAGTTGTGCTCCTGTCCCAGACATCTCATCAGAAACTGCAATGCACACAGAATATGATCTCATACTCATAATGGGATTAACAAGGAGAGAAGCCCTCATGGTCCAAATGAACACTGAATCTAAAATCTTCCAGGTTGACTACCACCTAAACTATAAAAGCAAATAGTTCAAAGCCTTCTCAATTCTTGTCATCAAACACACCATGGGGCTCCATCAGCACGAGGTGAGCAGAATACAAATAAGCTACTACTCAAAACTACTGAACACACTCCCATACAACACAAATCCCACAAGCTCCATATCCTTCTTGCCTGACACTACCCCTGGGAGCTCAGCAACCAGAGACAGACCCATTAGAGGTCTTACTTTCCAGAAATCACAGTGTAGTCCTTTCCAGATTAGCTACGAACACCACACTTACTTCCAATTACATCACTTCAGGATCTGCAGTATTGACACAAGCCAATCACCACACTGCCATGCTGCTCCCCAAGCAGTAACACGCATCTTGGAAGACTACACGACATGGACTTCCAACAGACCGAGTCATGGTACAAACTGCGTCAGCCACCTCTGCAGCCTGCAATGCTGATTTATTGATGAAGAGAATGCGGGGCAAACCAGCAATAACTTCTCTTGCAAAAATGACACCCAAGCAGTATTATCCATTAACCGTTCATTTCACTGTCAACTCAGTCTGTTTGCGCCCAACAATTTCACTCCTAGACAGAATACAGTCATTAATTTCACAGACCCCTACATTCATGTACACAATGAGCAGCCAAGAGGACATACTTGACATAACACTGCTTCAGTTCCACTCTGAGTTGATTGGTAACTAAAAAATTACAGATACCTTGCTAATACCACACTATGTTCCTACAATTAGTACAGTGAATCAGCAAAAAAAAAACATAAAAAATGATCAAAAAATAACTTAGTAGCTATACAATGAAGTTCCAGAGCAAAATGGTGTTTGGGGTTGCTGAAGGGAATTTGTCTGTAAAACATGTTGCATGATTTGTAATTTAATTGCTTCCAAATCTGAGCTGTTGGGAAGGGCTGCACTTTTTTTAAGGTAAACTGTTGAATTTATGTTTAAATTGCCCTTGTATAGAAAACAAACTATTAGGAAGTTTAGCTACGTATGTTTTCATCCTATCACAATAAGAAACGAGATGTTTTTTTGTGAATAATAGCCCGTGGGAGATGCAATTATGTAATTGATACAAATTTAATGTAGCTACTGGTAGTTATTTAGGCATATTCTTCTCCCCATATAATAAATAATCACTAAATTATACCTTCAAATACATTTTCATTGTACATGTAAAATTTCTTTTAATAGTATTTATATATACATGTATATGATAATTTAGTAAATCAAATATAATTTATACAATACCAATATATATTTACATATATAAATTCATTTATATATATATATATATATATATAAATCATCTCCATCTGGTAAACTATCAGTATCTTTAGAAACACTGATATTCTAAAGAATCTGTGATGTCAGTATTAAGAACATTTAAGCATGGGTATTGGTAGAGATTTTTTTTGTATAAAACCCCAGCCTCTTTCACATCCTACTTGTTGATTTTTTTCAACAGCTGTCTCCAAATCCATAATGGTCCAGAACACATTCTCATCTGCCCAATGTGCAATGTGGAAAGAAAGAAACAAAAACGTAGAGAGCAATTTCAAAGCCCAAGCAATATTAATGACAGCTTAGCAATTTCAAGTATCACACTCATATGCAGTTTAGTGGGAGGTGAAAAATATCCGAACTAAGAGCTCAATTTAGAAAAAATTACAAACGAATAATTGGAAACTGATATCAAGCCCTGCGTATGATGCGGTTATTTTATTTAAGGCATGAAACTCTGCAATCAAAGTATTATTGTCAAAGCCCTAACATTTTAAAATATTATTCTTACATAGGGCATGAAGAGTAGGGTAAAAAAACTAGTCAAGTTCAATGAACAATACTGGAAAAGCAAAAACGGGATGAATGAGAAAAAATATCTGTATGTGTTTTTTTTATCATTATTTTAGTCACAAAACAGTCAAGCCTTAGCATCTTGATTGTTGACATGATGATGGAATGGACAAGTGCAAGCTCTTTTGAGCCTGCAAGGCCAACAATTCAAAATATTTAATTTTAACAACACAGCATAACCGAGAACTGATTAGGTTATGGCTCTGGTATTTGGCAACATTGCTAATGATCAACACCTTTCATACCAAGTGTCTTTGAGCTTTTATTAGGCAGCATACACAACTCATGTTTACAACATTGCTTGAGTGGGGGTGAATCAGTGAATTGCTGAGAGAGTAAGTGTTCTATCTTCGAAATTTCACCATTAAGCACATTGCACAATTGGGGAAAAATATTTGATAGAAGCTACATATCATTTTTGTTATCATTTATTTCCTAGTTTTAATGCTAGAAACGACAACCTAACTAATCTATCTATCTATAGACACATCTACACACGGCCTTCACCACCAAGGTGAAACATGACAGACAGAAAGAGTCAAAATCATCTTTCCCAAATTGCCCTTGTCTCTGACTTTTGCAGTCATTAGGCCTGGGAGTTATACCGGAGGTCTGTAAGGAATCTCGTGTTGTTCTCAGAGTCAAGTCTGGTTCAAGAAGTAACCCTCTCAATAATCGACCTGTGAGTTTCACTAATGATTGCTGTAAGGTGCTGGAACGGGTTATTGTGTCACCAGGTGGTGTCTTTTCTGGAAGATTTTGGCATTTTGTCTGAGGGTCAATTTGGTTGCAGGAGGGGAAGGAGCACCGAAGACCAACTTTTGCTTACTTATGGCAAGGTTGATGATCGGGTAGATGACGGAATGGTTGTTGTGTGGTCTTGCTGGATTTCTCTAAAGCCTTCGACGTTGTCAGTCACTGGGTTTTGTTGGACAAACTGAGATGTGTGGGAATTCCGGGTGGACTGTTGGATTGGATTCGTAATTTTCTGATAGGGAGACATATGTGTTTCTGTAGGAGTTGTCAGTGACTTCCGGGAGGTGACATGTGGTGTGCCCCAGGGTTCTGTGCTGGGCCCGCTTTTGTTTCTGCTATATGATAATCATGTTGCAGCAGGTGTGGGTTGTAAGTGGAAGGCCTTTACTGACGACTTCAAACTTTATTTGAGTTTCCCCCGCGATGTACAAGCAGTTCGCCTGGGTGTGTCTTCCTTGCAGAAGGATCTGGATTTGGTGCAGTCTTTGTTGTCATGGAATATTTTGTTGCACATTGACAAGTGTGTCTTAAAGAGTTTCTACAGAGGCCGTCTTGAATTGGAGAAGATTGATGATAGATGGCCTATAATTTGAATGGTGTGGTACTTGAGCTTCTCGATTCCTTCAGGGACTTGGGAGTGCTTGTTGACTCAAGGCTGCGGTTCCATCTCCACGTGAGGAGTGCTGTAAGAAAGGCTTCCACTCTGGGGACCAGTCTGCTCCGCTTTACTGTCTATAGGAGTTTGGCTTTCATGGTTTCTTTGTTTATTATTCATAAAAGACCCATCTTGGGCTACTGCTCATGAGTGTGAAATGTGGGATATTTGGGGGATCGGAGATTGTTGGAGTCTGTGCAGAGGAGGTGGACCAAAAGAATTGATGGGCTGGGTAGAGTGGGCTATGGTGAACGGCTCAAAGCGATGTAGTTGTTTTCTGTGAAGGGGAGGTTGTTGCGTTCAGATCTTGTGAAGTGTTGGAAGATTTTTCACTGTTCTGCTGATTCAGCTTTGTCTGCTCTGTTTGAGAGAGCTCTGGATGTTGGCACACGTGGGCATCCTTTCAAGCTGGTGGTTCCTTGCTGTCAGACGGACTATAAACGCAGATTATTTTATTCATCCTTTGTGCAGAATTAGAACCGGCTGCCCGCTGATGTGGTGCAGTGTGATTCACTTTGCCGCTTCAAGAGGGCCTTGGCGGAGGAGTTGGGGGCAATGTTGTATGAGTTCTCCTAGATTCAATTTGATGTGATCTTGTGGCTTTGTTCGTGTTGCTGACAATTGTGTGCAGTTGTTGGCTGTCTTCATTGTTTTGTTTTCTTTTGACCAATTAAGCGCATTCCGACCAGCGTCCTGCTGCAGTGCTTGTGCCATGCTTTTCTTTTTGATTGCTGGCGCGCTGAAGTGTACTGCCTCCCATGCCTGTGTGCCCTGTTGGCAGGGCTGTTGGGGCTGTGGGGGCTGCAAAGGTGTGATACAAAGGTTAGATATGCTCAAACACTAACAAAATATTAGCTTTCAAATGCATAGGCACACGTGGCTTCTGTAAATAAATTATCCTGTTGTGGCCGACTGTGCTACTAGTCATACGGTGTATCTACTTGTATATACACCAAATTATTGCAAGTTTGAGCCCTTTTTTGTGTAATTAAATGTAATGGCACCCAATTAAATGGGCGGAGGAATGTTTCAATGCTGTATCTATTTGTCTAACTGGTAGCGGGTGTATTGGAATACTGCTATCGTAACCCCTGCATGTCGTAGGAGGCAACTAAAAAGGAAGCCCTGTAGCCCGAGCTTAGAATAGTGCTGCCGCAACCCCTGCGTGTCGTAAGAGGCGACTAATAACCGAAAGGGCGAGGTGGCTCGATGAGCGTGAGACGGCACGATGAGCGTGAGGGAAGGAGAGGCTCACGCCTCTCCAAACGCTATTGTTAGGGTCACTGAATGCGCGTGGTTGTATAGTACAAATGAAGCAAAGAGGCGAGAGATAGGCGAGATGTTTGTGAGGAGGAAGTTAGATGTGTTGGCGCTGAGTGAGACTAAGTTTCAGGGTAAGAGTGAGTGTGAGTTTGGAGTGGTAAGTGGAAGAAAGTGAGGTGTGGAAGAAGGTTGGGTAAGAGAAGATGTGGTGTTGTGATTGAGTGATTGACTGGCTAGTAGCATTACTGAGTGGAAAGAGAAGTCTTCAAGATTGACATTTGTGAGTGCGTACGGACCTGGTAGCATGAGGAGTGAGGAGGAGAGAGAGAAATTTTGGACTGACCTGAGCGAGAGTATTGAGAGTTTTGGAAGTCAAATCAATGTGGTTGTACTGGGTGACCTTAATGCTATAGTTGGAGATGCAGTAGTGGATAATGTGATAGAGAGACATGACGTAACTGCAAGGAATGACAACAGAGAGAATCTTATAGGTTTGTGCATGAAGATGGAGCTGGTCGTTTGCAACAGCCTGTTCAAGAAGTGAGACATCCACAAGTACACATGGGTGAGGATGGCTCATGGTGCAGTGGTGGAGAGAGCACTTATAGATTTTGTGCTGATTTCGAGGAGAGTGGTGAGGAGGCTGTTGGATGTGCAGGTGGAGGAGTGTCTGACCATCTGCTGGTGGAAGGAAGATTAGGAGGAGCATAGGTGGAAGGGGAACAAAAGAGCGGGAGGAGGAAGAGAGGTAGTGAAATTGAGTGGACTGAATGTGAGAAGTTGAGTCGAGGAGTTCCAGCAGGCGTTGAGGGAAGAATATAACAACGTGAGAGGACAGGACCTGAGAGATGTGGAGGAAGAATGGGAGGCGTTAAGGGATGCAATGCTGAGATGTGCGAAGAATGGGTGTGGTGTGAACGTGTGGGCGGGTGCAGACGGAAGGGCTGAGAGTGATGGAACGAGGAGGTCAAACTAGCGGTGGCGCAGAAAAGAACAGCTTTCCAGGAGTGGTTGCAAGTGTGTTCGGTGGTGGCCTATGACGACTATAAGGAGAAGAGGAAGGAGGTACAGCAAGTGATGAGAGCCAAAAGGGACGCAAATGCCAGGTGGGGCAGACGATTGTGCCAGAATTTTGAGGAGAAAAAAACAATGTTTTGGAAGTAGGTTAGGAAGGTGAGAAAGGAAGAGACCGGAAAGGAGGAGGCGGTGTAAGATGAAAACATCCAGTTGTTGACGGAAAGTGGTGGCGTACGGAAAAGGTGGGCTGAGTATTTTGATGAATTGTTGAATGTCGAGGATGACATGGAGGCTGACATAGTTGCTGTGGGTGGTGGTGCATGGATGCCGGTTTTTGGAGAGACTTCTTGCAGACATTACTAGCAAAGAAGTGCAGGAGGCGATGGAGGTGATGAAAGCAGGAAAAGCACCTGGTTTGGAAGGCGTTGGGACCCCAAGTGCCTGAAAAAGGGTGGAATAACAATTGTCAAATGGTTGGTGAGGCTACTGAACATATGTTTTGAGGCGGGCGTAGTACCGATTGAGTAGCGCAGTGCCTACATTGTCCCACTGTATAAGGGCAAATCAGATTAAAAATGAATGCTGCAACTTAAGATGTATCAGTTAGTTATGTGTGGTTGATAAGTTGTATTGGAGAGTGGTGATCAAAAGGATTAGAGAATGTACAGATTGCGAAATTGGAGAGGAACAGTGTGGCTTCAGGAGCGGTAGAGGGTGTGCCGATCAGATCTTTGCAGTGAGACAGGTCTGTGCAAAGTACCTTGCAAAGGGAAAGGATGTGTTCTGGGCCTTCATGGGTTTGGAAAAGGCATACGACAGGATTGACAGGGAAGCCCAGTGGAGCGTGTTGCATCTGTATGGAATGGGTATAAACCTGTTGAAAGCAATGCAGTTTCTATGTTGGTAGCCGAGCTTGTGTCAGAGTGGGAGGTGAGGAAGTGGGTCTGAGACAAGGCTGCCTGATGTCTCCCTGGCTGTTCAATCTCTACATGGAGGCCTATCTGCAGAAGATGTGATGGGTATAACTGAGGAGAGAGTGTCCAGTTTGGTGAATGGTGGGGTGGTGCGTGCAGAGCTGAGAGAGCTGGATGATCAGAAGCGTCGAAGAAGGTATGTTGTTTTGAGAGGCTTTGAATCTAGTGATGCTGAGGTGGTGAAAAGAAAGTTTGATAGGATTTGTGGAGTTCTGAATGTGGGCACGATTGAACTGAGTGACATGAAGTGTCTGAATGCTAATGGCTTATTTAGAGCATGTGTTGAGAATGATGAGCAGAGGTATGCTTTGCTGAATGCTGCAAAGGGGTTGATGCATGTTGATGAGTTTAAATCTGTGTATGTTCAGAGAGACCTGACCTACCGTCAGCGTCAGGAATTGAT
>SDVV010041123.1:0-10468 GCA_016164225.1 Gammarus roeselii | reverse complement strand
TTTATATTAGAAAAAATATTTGTTGTCTGAATGTGATATTAGGTCATGTATATAGTGATCTACAGTCTTCAAATGACCTTTAATGTTTAGGCTCCAGAAATCGAAATCCAACCCTGGTCCGACTCACTCACCCACGTCAACCCCTATGGCTCAGGGTTGACGTGGGTAAGGCTGCGATAATATTCACACGAGACACTAAATTAAATAAGTCACACTAAATACTTTCGATGGAATTTACTGAACATCCAGCTATTTAAATATACCAAAATACGTAATCTGATATACATACGAATATAAATTATATTTTCACATTATCCGTAACTCTTTGTTTCCGAACATTTTGCCATCAAATGGCATAGTGATATGATTTTGTGTCGACGACACGAACATAATGTGGGAATTAAAAATTGTTTCTTCTAGGATAGCGTTAAGTTGTATAATTTCAAAATATTTGAGCGTTTCTAGAGCATATTAATCTACTAGACCTTTATGAAGGACTCTATAGCTATAGTCATCACTTCTTGGCTTGGTTATAGCGGGATATCCTTGCTCAGTTGTGGCAAAGTGCTATCCGTCCTCCTCCTAGCAATCTGAAAATAGTGCAGGCAGAGCAGTGTTCGTTGCCGGTGCTGCGTGTGGCTGTGAAAACACTGATTATTTGGACTCTAGTATTGTGAAATATGAAATTGAATAGCATCATGTAATGATGGTTAGTTTAGACAGCAATTGAAGATCATCCATCACATCACCAAGTCATGGTAAACATCACCAAATCTCTATCTTTCGGATCTTGCCTTCACAATTTGTTTTGCAATGTTTTTCTGATGCGAACTCCATTTCAACGGTCCCTCCTTCACTGTACATTACTGCTCCTAACCAGCTAATGCTGCAATGTGATACATCAACATTATTTTAAGAATTGAACGTGTTACTGAGGATTAGATGTTCACATATCTTTTTAGATGTTATATTAGGTCGGTTTCTGAAGAGCTATATATATTTAGTCAGGTGGTAATAGATCTACCTAGATTTAATTATTTACAAGCCTTTTGATAATGGTTATTAAAAAATTATCTGTTCTGTGTTTCTCTTCTATTTATATTTTAATTTTTGTCATTTTTTTCCACTATTCAGCTATCTACCATTTACAGAAGGTGCAAGATGATGACTGCCTGCAGAGTAGGGAATTTTATGAAACAAGTTTGGAGACACTTCTGGACATCCAACTAATTGTCTGAAGTGCAAGCAACAATTTTTTTTCAGCCCTATTAAATTTTTAATACTAATTTGGAATTAATCTGATCTTTATCAACTAATGATGAATAACTGTTTCTATCATTCTGAAATTACATTGACTGTTTTTCATTTTATTTGTCAAGTACTGTAGGCATCCTATACATATTGAATGATATTGTTCATAATCTGCCTTTTAAACCCTGTAGCTATTTCATATTGTTCCAGTTATATTTTATTTACTAAATTCATGTTTGCTATAGAACAGACTAAAGATAAAACTGATTGAATATTTGTATATATTGCAAATGAAAGCTATTAAAGGTATAAATAAAGTTTCTTTCAATTGGCATACTATTCATTTGCTAACTATGGATATCATGAAACTAGAAAAAGATCAATTGGTATACCTCCAAAATTGCCCCATGTCTATTTAAAATTTATTCAAAAACCATGACCATTTGCAATTCAATCAGGAATTTCTTGGATGTTCACAATCATTACTATATAAATGCTAATAACCTTGTAATGCACTGTCATAATCATAATAGATCTCAAACCATATTTTTGTATCCACTTCAAATGTTAGAATTTGGAACTCAGTCTCCGGTTTACCATCTGAATGTCTCTTTCAATTTCTAAGTCACCAGCCAAATAATATAGCATTGACCGGGGTGATTCCCCGCATTTTGCGCATACTTTAAAATAACTCCAAAAGTATGTGGCGGAGAAACTTCTTATTCACGGTGTGTGTAGCTACTATAGTGATCAGGAAGCACCCAAAGTTTCAACATTCTATCATCAACCAAAAAGAAGTTATTTACAAATAAACGTTCGGCGAGCTATGGCCCCCAATTGGGGGTGAGTTCCGGCATCAAACGGGGTGACTTCTGGCACCCCCCCTTTATCAATAATTGAAACGCAAATGAAAAGTTTGAGAGTACCGATTGAAAGAGCATGCCTATATTGGTATATGTCAGTTGCTATAAATAAAATGTCAAGTAAAATATTACGTTTGTGTCAGGTGTTTTTTATGCTTGTCTTATGCTGCGTCATACCTGACTGTTGAAGGATCTTTTTTCCCAATTTCGCTGCGGGAAACAAAGTTTTTCTCCAATAATTACAATCTAACTTTACTGGAATTCATTTCTCCACATCCTAAACTAATTATGACTCTTAAGTGTCAGTAAATAAGCAAATATTACAAAGAAATGATCCTTTTGATAATACCATAAAACATGTTGAAATGTATTTAGTCATTTCTATAGCAAACTTATTGCATTACCATGAATACTAGTCATGCTAGGTAAAGTATTGTTATCTTGATTTGAAAATATGATGAAAAAATATCGTTCCTGGGCATTAAACATAAGTCGACACTTAAGCCTAGACTTGTCACCATGTGTTATAAACATCAAGTCTTTATAAAATTAGTTACATATTTTGAAATTAGCTGTGGTGTCATTATTGTGGGTCATTAACTCACATATGTCATTATATGTGCAAAAAATTGCATTCAACTACTTTTAATTGAAGAAAAATGAAGATATTTAATAACAAAATAGGTGCGGGCAGTCACCCCTGATCGTTTTTTCATCTGGGGCAACTCCCCGCCATTGTATATTTGTGTATATCTACAAAAGTTTACATTTCTTTCCAAAATCCTTCCTATGCAACGAACTACATTGTATTCCGAGTATCCTCACCAAATTTGGTCCTAATACAATGGAAACTCTAGACACAGCATCAAAGTTTGCAGAACATTGATTTTTTTGAACCAAAATTATCAGGGACCTGAAAAGCACACCTTCACTTTGGCGATTTTTCATAAATTCTGTGCGTGTATCGAATTTCTATAAGTAGCTGATACTTACTAACAAAGACCTGCTCTTTCAAGCCCCGTAGTCAAACGGTGACATTTCCAACGTCTTGGTGCCCAAAAGGGGGGTGCGGGTAGTCACCCCTGGTTTCTTTTGCCCTGGCAAGGAGATGATCATTGCAGGTGATTTTAATTTACCAGTAATTGACTCTCCTTGGACCTTAATAATGGTTATATCCAGCCAATTGACATGCAAATTTTAGAATGTTCCTCATCTCATGGACTTAAGCAGTGGGTAAGAGAGCTTACTTTTATACTCTGATAATATACTGATTCTTTTTCTTGCATCGGAGGATGATTGTGTTGGTGAGGTGTTTGTGTTGCCACCGCTGCCTTGCTGCCAGTATTTCCCTGCTGTGTTGGAGTATATCTTCAGTGGGGAGGGGCTGGAGCGCGTGGCCGTGGAGGAGAGACATATTTGGCACAAGGGGAATTATGCCAGAATTTTGAAGGCTTTGTCCCAGATTGACTGAGGGCTAGAATTTAGCTATTCTTCAGTGTGTGAAGATTTTTCCTTTCATCAGTCAGTCTTGTTGTCTCTCATTGATTAATTAATGCCTCTCATGCCTGTTCATTCCAGACCCCCATGGGATATGAGGGTGCCCCCCACTCATGCTTGAGAGAGATCAGAGGCATGACTAGCATACAAGCGGGTCAGAGGGTCACAATTCAACCAGTGCTCTTGAGGGGTTATACATATTCAGTGAGATGAATAGGCACTAGAGAAATTTTTTCATTGACTCAAGGAAGAAGTACAAGTCTAATTTACTAAACAGGCCTAATAACGGTAAGCTGTTCCATGCTTATGTGAGAAATTAAAAGATAGGTTGTCAAACTGGGGCCCTCTCCACTTGCCAACAGGTCAGATAGTGCAGGATCCTGGTAGGATGTGCAATGTCTTTGCTGCTTCTTTTTCTTAAGTCTTTGTTTGTACAGTTCCAACCCACCCTGCCCTTTTCCAGTTCTTTGCGGGAAGTTTGGCCAATGTTGACTTGCCTAATTTGGAGGTCCAACATGTCCTTTCTGTTCTTGAGCCCAGTTCCAGTGTGGGTCCAGATGTCCTCCATCCACATCTGCTAAGGAACTGTGATGTTAAGCTCTCCCTCCCTCTTTGTTTGATTTTTCAGAAGTCATTGAGGACAGGAATGGTCCCTGAAGCCTGAAGCAGATTGCTGGTTCTACCAATATTCAAGGCCAAGTCCTACACTGATCCTCTGAATTACAGGCCTGTGAGCTTGAACTTGGTTTGCTGCAAATCGATAGTAAGAATTGTTGTATCACCATTGACTGAGTATCTTAGGAGCACTAATTTTTTTCACCTCATCAGTATGGTTTTTGGAGAGGCCGTAGCACTGAGGATCAATTGCTGTTGACCTATGATGATGTTGGGAGGTGAATTGATGAGGGATGTATTGTGGATGTTGTGATGCTGGACTTCTGAGAGGCATTTGATCTGGTGAGTCATGCTGTACTCTTGTCTAAATTGGAATCCTTGCGTTCGTAATTTTTTGCTAGCCGGGATCACTGCATTCCCTCTGGCAGAGTGATGAGCGTTTGTGTGAATGGCAGCGTTAGCAGCCCAGTTGCTGTGACGAGTGGTGTTCTCCAGGGTTCTGTCCTTGGGCTGCTGATGTTCCTGATTTATATTAATCACATCTTTAGTGGTCTCTCATGCAAGTTTAAAGCATTTGCTGATGACTACAAGTTGTACTTGGGATACTTGTGCAAGGATACTGAGTCTTCCGCTCAGGGTGTCCAGTCACTGCAAAGTGGGTTGGATGCAGTTGACTTAGTTGCATGGTCTTAGAACCTTGGACTGGAACCAGATAAATGTTTGTACTGCACTTTTATAGAGGTCTTATTGATTTTGATGCTTCCCCTGGTTCCAGCTAACCAGTTCGTCATGCAGGGCAGAGTATTGATGTTTGTCCCTACACACCGTGACTTGGGTTTCAGTGTAGATACCACTCTCCGATTCCACCATCATATTCTTATGTTGGCTGCAAAGGCTGGTGGGTGTCAGTGTAGATTCCACCATCATATTCTTATGTTGGCTGCAAAGGCTGGTGGGTTGGCCAACTGTTTGTTGGGATAAACTGTTTGCAGGTCATGGGAATTTATGCTGTCCTTATATGTTTTGCATATTTTTTACCCTTATTGAGTTTGCATTCTGCCTTTGGAACACTGGATATTGAGGGGACTGCAGGCTGCTGGAGTATGTCCAGAGGAGATGGACAAAAAACATTGATGGTCTTTCTGGCATGGACTATAGTGGTTGTTTGAGAAGCCTGAATTTGTTTTTTATTAAAGGTCTGCTTCTTAGGGCAGACCTGATCAAATATTCGAAAATTTTGCATGGAAAATCAGAGCATTTGCCAACTATGTTTTCTTTGGCTTGAAGAGTTAGTACTAGAGGTCATGGGCTGAAGCTGGTTTTTCCTCCTTGCTCTTCTGATGTCTGCTGTAGGTCCTTCAGTGTGAGATGTGTTGTGTATATATATATATATATATATATATATATATATATAGCAATATATATTTGAATGTATATATGTATGTGTATGTTTCATTATGTGACTATTAAAATTGCTGTACAATCAGTTGCCTGAAGCACAAATTTTCAGGTTTTTTTTCCGCTCCATCATTTTGCTGGTCTTTTGCAGCCTTGCGTGCTGTGGCATTTGTGCCTCCTGTCATGCTCTGCACTCGGCCTTTGTGGGGTGTGGGATGGTCTTGAGACAACCAAGGTGAGAACCAGAGTGAACTTTCTTTACTAAGTCCTCATATAAGCTATCAATACCATAGCTAGCATGCTTTTTTATCCATGTTGCAGCAGTTACTTCTCCATAGAAATTGAAAATTGCTTGTTTACTCGTTTCATTTTTATGCTAAATTTGTTTTACCAGCTAATTTATTTAATCATACCCAAGTCATAATTATTTCGGGGTGTTGAGAAGTGATTTCCAGTGATGGTAGCTTGGAATTAAAAAAAATTGTAATGAATCGTTAAAACTGCTTTGGAGCAGATTGCAGCATAAGACAAGCACCAAAAAAAGACTCATCAGATGTTGAATTTCTCTACAAATTTTTATTCAATAAACTGATAGCTATGTACTAATTTGAACATACTTTTCTATTGGCACCCTTGAATTTTTCCTTTTCTTTTTGATTATTAGAAGAAAAAGGGGGTTCAGCCAGCTCATTAACTTACTTGGTATCGGGAATTGCCCCTAATTAGGGGGCATGACTAACCTCATTGCATTATATATCACTTGAGTTATTCCAAAGTATGTGCAACATATGTATTTTTCAAGTTTAGCCTAAGTATGTGCAAAATGTTAGGAGTCACTCCTGTCAACACTGCTTTCTATAACTGGAAAGTTTCCGGGTTAGGAACATAGCCACCGGTACTTTGAAGTTATTAATAGAAGTCTGGAAAGCTCTTGGAAGCCACTTGGTTGGTGCCATATAGCCAGCTACCTTGAGCACAAGTTCTGGTGTGCTGTTCTATTAGTGCCTTCTGTTCTATTCTGGACTCTGGTCTTCCTTGCTGGTGTGTTGAACAATCATGAGGCCACAAAGGTGTAAAACCAATTGAGGAACCAGTTGTCATTTAGCGTCGACCGGGGTGACTACCCGCATTTTGCGCATACTTTGAAATAACTCAAAAAGTACGCGGCCAAGAAATTTCGTATTTACGGTGTGTATAGCTACTATAATGATCATGAAGCACCATAAGTTTCAACATTCTCTCATCAACCAAATAAGAAGTTATTTACAAAAAAACGTGCGGCAAGTTATACCCCCCAATCGAGGGTGACTTCCCGCACCGTACGGGGGACTTCCCGCACCGTACGGGGTGACTTCCCTCTCCCCCGATTTCTCAATAATTGAAACGCAAATGAAAAGAGCATGCCTATATTAGTATATATCAGTTGCTTAAAATAAAATGTGAAGTAAAATATTATGTCTGTGACAGGTGTTTTTGATGCTTGTATTTGGCTGCCGTCATACCAGACTGTCAAAGGATTTTTTTCCCGATTTTGCTGTGAAAATAAAGTTTACAGAACTAAGATTTTACCAAACCTAAATTTTCAGGAACCTGAAAATCACACCTTCACTTTGACAATTTTTCAAAAATTCTCTGCATATATCAAATTTCTATATGCATCTCACTGTGGTGTCTTACCTTGGTAGCCTTGGGACTGCTCAACATGCAGGTGTAGCCAGAGTGCAGAGCAAGACAGGAGGCACAAATTCCAGAACTGCAAAAGCACAGCAAAATAATGGAACTGAAAGATTCAGAAATTTGTGCCTCAGGCAACTTATGACACTGCTATCTTAGTAGACACAACATACCAAAATAAAAAACTACATAGCGTCAACCAGGGTGACTACCCGCATTATCCGCATACTTTGAAATAACTCAAGGAGAACACGGCAATGAAACTTTGTATGTATGGTGTGTATAGCTACTATAATGATCATGGAGCACAGTAACTTTCAACATTCTATCATCAACGAAAAAGAAGTTGTTTATGAAAAACCGTGCGGGGAGCTATGGCCCCCAATCAGGGGTGATTTCCCGCACCCCCCATTTATCAATAATTGAAACGCAAATTATAAGTTTGAGAGTACTAACCAAAAGAGCATGTTTATATTAGTATATATCAGTTGCTTAAAATAAAATGTGAAGTTATATATTACGTCTGTGACAGGTGTTTTTGATGCTCGTCTTTTGCTGACATCATACCTGACTGTCGAAGAATTTTTTTCACAATTTCGTCGCGCGAAACAAAGTTTTTCTTCAATAATTGCAATTTAACTTTACTGGAAGTCATTTCTCCACATTCTAAACTAATTATGACCCTAAAATATCAGTAATTGAGCAAATATTACAAAAAAACTATCTTTTTAATAAAACGATAAAACATGTAAAAAATGTATTGTGTCAATTCTATAGCAAACTTATTGCATTAACATGAATACAAGTCATGCTAGGTGAGGTATTAGTATCTTAATATGAAAGTGTGATAAAAAATATTGTTCCTGAGCATTGAACATAAGTTAACACTTAGGCCTAGACTTGTCACCATGTGTTATAAACATTGGGTCATTATAAAATTATTTACGCATTTTAAAATTAGCTGTGGTGTCATTTACTTCCAGATGTCACTATATGTGCAAAATATTGCATTTAACTACTTTTAATTGAAGGAAAACAAAGATATTTAATCACAAAATAGGGTTGAGCAGTCACCCCCAATCGTTTTTTCACCTGGGGCGACTCCCCGCAGATGTATATTTGTATATAACTATCTACAAAAGTTTACATTTCTTTCCAAAATCCTTCCTACAGAACCAACTACATTGTATTCCAAGTATCACCACCAAATTTGGTCCTAATTTAATGGGAACTCTGGACACAGCATCAAAGTTTGCGCAAAATTGATTTTTCCAAACCAAAATTATCATTGACCTAAAAAACACACCTTCACTTTGGCGATTTTTCTTAAATTCTGTGCACGTATCGAATTTCTATAAGTAGCTGATACTCACTAACAAAGACCTGTTATTTCAAGCCCCGTAGTCAAACTGTGACATTTCCAAGGTCTTGGTGCCCAAAAGGGGGGTGCGTGTTTCCGACCGCTGGGAGTCACCCCAGTCGACGCTAGTTGTTGATACAATTGTAGCTATATTGCTACTGTTTGTTGATATTTATTTCCATGTTATGTTCAGTCCAAAGAGTGTGAAAATGTGTTCACTGCCTGCATCCAATTGGTAATGGGCTTATTTCCATTTCAGTACATTAGAAACAGTGTGGATGCTTATCTATCTATAGCACCAAGGTGTTAATACACTTTTCTAATTTCAGTCCAGTCCAAAGAGTGCGGAGACTTCTCCATCTCCCGCTCCAAGCAGTGTGGGGGGCAGCAATGCACCAAAGTATGGCACTGTCATCCCTAATAGGTGAGTATGCAGTTACTTATAACATATCATCATTGAACTAGGATAAGTTAGCACACTCATAGCTACCGATGGCAGGCTTCCTATCAGAATTGATCATCTTAGTACTTTAAGATTTGACTGTTTACAAATTTAAATAATCTTCATTACAGCTAGTTGAAGGATTAAGAACAAAATTATAGCTACCTGTGTAGCAAAACTTTAACTCTTTGTGACGTCAACCACAGATCTCCACACCGCGAGGTCCAGACCGAACCTCCATCCCAAACGTAAGGGCCACCCTACACCTTTTAAATAGCTAAATTACAACTTACGTAAAAAAAATTACCTCCAAAACTTGATTCCTTGTATTTGATTGCCATTGTTAGATATTGTTTTTGCCCTAAATCAATTTAGCTGTAAAAAAATCAATTTCTTCAAAATCTGATGTTTGATGCATTAGGAAGCCTGTCCTTGTAGCTTATTAAAAACTGCAAAATTATGTACGAGTCTGTTGCTGAACTCTGCTCTGAAAAACTGCTTCTGTGAAAATCCTCTTGTGTCCATAATAACTATGTAGTTATGTTCTGATTTCTGACTGTGTCACGGGTAGTTTTCTTTGTTGAATTTTTTGTGTGGGCAAGGCCAAATAAAATTGGAGTATCATATTTCTAAAATAAAGGTGATTATTTATCAACTTGAAAGGGTTATCAACCATTCGTGTCAAGAGTTCCCTCCCCCCACAACAACAAATCTTTCAAAGCTATATTTATAGCTAGTTGAACTGTGCGGAAACAATGTTATCTGTTGATTTTGAACCTATTGCTTGATATTGGTACAGGTTTTGTGTCAGAGTTGGTTTAGAAGTATTGATTTCAATCAAAAACTTGATAATTACTTTTCCTCACTCCATATCTGGTCAATGTTATATATATATTTTGTTTTTTGTCAAAATTTGAAATTTGAATTAGCTACATCTGATAATTTTCACTTGCTCACATGTTCAAGTTTGAATATGTAATTGCTTATTCAGTAGCTAGCTACCAGACCTTGGTGATGCCTACTATCAGCTCCCTGGGTTGACTTACTGCACTCCCCTTTTGGGCACCAAAATAAAAGAACCGTCAAATTTTGAGTACGGCATTTGAAACAGCAAGTCTTCTTCTTTTAACTACTTTCAGTTTTCTGACATGGCCACCTACAAAATGTTTGAAGAATAGATAAAGGAAAAATGTATTTTTTAGTTACCTGATTTTTTTTGTTTTGGAGAAATTGAAGTTCTGCAATTTGATGCTCTGGCATGAGTTTTTAAACCAGTTGTTGCCAAATTGTTTGGTGATTCTTCAAATGTGTAGTAGCTACTTTGTTGTGCAAGAAGTATTCCAGACCTTTTTTAAGAACATTCATAAT
>SDVV010041122.1:0-10468 GCA_016164225.1 Gammarus roeselii | reverse complement strand
GGACAGTAAAGGAAACGATCCATGGCAATATAAAGGATTCATAGCTACACGCATGTCTACAATTTTATAAAAATATACATCAGTATCTATGACCATGGAAGCCGCCACATTAATAGCAATTGCAGAATTCCTTCCGGCCCGGTATCCTGAACCACCCACAATGAGCACGCTAAAGTGCACCACTCAGGTACAGCGTTTAGTTCCGTCCCGACGTGGCCAGGCCTTGGCTTACAGCTGGCGGCGGGCGGTGTGGAGCGCGCCTATAGTTCCGTCACCAGTGTGTATGTAAAGCGTGGGATGTTGGCAGAACTTGAGTGTTTTAAGAGCGGCATGGCAAAGAAACACTCCACCAAAATAATCACACACAATAAACGCTAATCATAAATAACTTAGTCAGCCCCTTCTTTTGTGCCTACCTGTTTATATAAAGTTCCATCCAAATCGTGCAACCGAAAATTAGTTTGACAGCGGTGACGAAGGTCACTAACATCCTCGTCTGGAAAGGAGTATGACAGCGGTGACGAGGGTCACTAGCATCCTCGTCTGGAAAGGAGTATGACAGCGGTGACGAGGGTCACTAGCATCCTCGTCGTCTGGAAAGGAGTATGACAACGGTGACGAGGGTCACTAGCATCCTCGTTTGGAAAGGACACCGGGCCTCAGAGCAAACATCAATTTGATTAGAAGATTTATACTTATTGTGAAAAGCCTCAAGGCTCCATACGCCGTATACTTGGTGAGCGAAGTGGAAGCATATCTAGGCGATAGCTTACTTATCTAGGCGATAGCTTACTTATCTAGGCGATATACTTACTTACTTGGACACATCGAGTTTCTTCGCTCTTCACAGCAAATCACAGCGTGGCTGCCACCTGACCCACATCAGTTGGGACACACCCAACTCGTGCTGCGGCACCAGCATTTGCTTGTTGAAGCCACACTTGCCATACATACTAATTTATACATGTGTTACAATACTTACATAAAGGCAAATATTTATGTGTATAGTGGAGCAATGGGTATTAGGATTGGCCTGTTCACTTGGCGAGAGACGGACACACAAGTGAAGCATTGGTTATTAGGATTGGCCCGTTCACTTGGCGAGAGACGGACACACAAGTGGAGCATTGGGTATTAGGATTGGCCCGTTCCTTTGGCGAGAGACGGACACACAAGTGGAGCATTGGGTATTAGGATTGGCCCGTTCCTTTGGCGAGAGACGGACACACAAGTGGAGCATTGGGTATTAGGATTGGCCCGTTCACTTGGCGAGAGACGGACACACAAGTGGAGCATTGGGTATTAGGATTGGCAAGTTCACTTGGCGAGAGACGAACACACAAGTGGAGCATTGGGTATTAGGATTGGCAAGTTCACTTGGCGAGAGACGGACACACAAGTGGAGCATTGGGTAATAGGATTGGCAAGTTCACTTGGCGAGAGGCGGACACACAAGTGGAGCATTGGGTATTAGGATTGGCCCGTTCCTTTGGCGAGAGACGGACACACAAGTGGAGCATTGGGTATTAGGATTGGCCCGTTCCTTTGGCGAGAGACGGACACACAAGTGGAGCATTGGGTATTAGGATTGGCCCGTTCAGAGTACAACGACTTCACTGACACGCCGAATAAACCATTCAATATTTGATCGTGTTGGTATCCAAGTAAAATAGTTAATGAAGAGGTAGAGTAGGTAAGAACACAACACAAGTCTCATTCGGTTACATGTTATACCAGTATAATTTCTTTTGATTCCAATAATTGTTAAGTGTCCAATAGATAATTTTATTCTCCTCTTATTTTATAGTATCCATGACAAATTTTATTATTCTTTAGTCTTCCAGTGATCCATAGTAAGCGTTAAAAATGCATTACTTCGAGGAGAACACATTTCTCGCCTTTCGATCACTTCATTCCCCGACTCAACGGGCGGTATGTCATCACACACACACACACAAGAACCTCTTATGATGATAACGCACCGCACTAACCAACATCTCGTTAGGTGCATCACACCACAGCATCCTAGTGCTCGGGAGACAGCGCTAGCATGTGTTGCCAGTATGCCTACACACGTAAGCATGTGTTGCCAGTATACCTACACATGTAGAGACATGTGTTAACAGTATACCTATACATATAGAGACATGTGTTGCCTGTGTACCTACACATGTAGACATGTGTTGCCAGTATGCCTACACATGTAGAGACATGTGTTGCCAGTATACCTACACATGTAGAGACATGTGTTGCCAGTATACCTACACATGTAGACATGTGTTGCCAGTATACCTACACATGTAGACATGTGTTACCAGTATACCTACACATGTAGAGACATGTGTTGCAAGTATACCTACATATGTAGAGACATGTGTTGCCAGTATACATATACATGTAGAGACATGTGTTGCCAGTATACCTACACATGTAGAGACATGTGTTGCCAGAATACCTACACATGTAGACATGTGTTGTCAGCATACCTACACATGTAGAGACATGTGTTGCCAGTATACCTACACACGTAGAGACATGGTGGTTAGGTGCACTAGAGGGTGACTGCTTTCCCTGCTCACAGGGCCTGAAACACGCGCTCCGCAGGCGCAGGGGTGTACGTGTACGCATGTGCACACCATACGCATACCTCAGCGTGAGCACACACATATCGTATACGCGCACTGTGACACACTTGGTGCTCATTTATGCACAAATGCCTAACAGTTTGCTGGGTTCTCGAAATTATCGTGAAGATAAAACTGAAAAAGTACATTGAAAGTAGCTTATGTTCAAGGTTAGGCAAATAAATGAGTTAGCCCTCTCTGCCTTGAACTATGCGCATTAGCATATTGAATTAGATGAACGAGACATTACAACTTGTAAATCAAGACTATATTAGCCTATTCAATGAATTAGCTATTGCTGCCTGTAAACCGCAAGCATATCAGCCTAATAAATTTCCTGAATGAGCTACTATAGCTTGTAAATCACTAGCTCATTAGACTATTAAATGAACTAGCTATTGTTGTTTGTAAATCACAAGATAGCAGTTATTGAATGATAGCGGAGAAATATGAATGATTTTTCTTACACATGATATTGTTACCGAACAGTTGCTCGCTATGATATCGTTACCGAACCGATGCTCGCTATGATATTGTTACCAAACTGTTTCTTGCTATGATATTGTCACCGAACTGTTGCTGGCTATGATATTGTTACTAAGCCGTTTCTCGCTATGATATTGCTACTGAACTGTTTCAGGGCCAGGATATTGTTACCAAACTGTTGCTCGCCATGATATTGTTACCGAACCGTTTCTCGCGACTGTTGATCGTTGGTCAGAAGACAATGCGACGAGGACCAGGATTGAATCAGCTGTGTGGCCCCACCCAAGGCCCTTCACCCCCAGCGGAGGGAAGGGCCCTCGCAGGGCAGCAAAGGCTGAAAGAGTAACGAAAAGGAGAGAAGCACTTGGCAATAATCTTTGATGAATTATGTCTACTAGCAAGGCTAGTAAGCTTGTACGAGTCAGGCTCATAGGCAAACACGAGTAAGGCTAGTAGGCTAGCACAAGTAAGGCTAGTAGGCTAGCACGACTAAGGCTAGTAGGCTAGCACGAGTGAGGTTCGTAAGGCAGGTACGAGCAAGTTTCACAAAGAAAGAAAAATATTTGACGATTTAACAATAGTTACCCCTCAACAAATAATGCAAACTTGCTATAGATGTTCCTTGTGTATTTATTTTGGCAAATATTATCTTCAATCCTTCACGAATAAAAAAACTGAAGACGTACTTCTTTCCGGCACACTTGAAACTGTAACGAATTACATCTTGCTAGGAACGGTTTCTCTATGCGACTGTAGACGATGAGCCGCATGTGGACAGTCATGACTGTAACCACTGCCATCCCATGACTATCATAGGACGGCTATGCGCATGTGAAAGTGAGCATTAAAGATCTGTCAAGATTCCATCAAGCATTGAGGTTACCTTCAAGGTTCCATCCAGCATTGAGATTCTTTCATCAAGGTATCATCAAGTATAAATGTTCTTTCTTCTAGATTCCATCAGCATTGCGGTTGACCACAGGAGGAGAAGTTTCTATCGCATCTTCTTTTGCTGATGACGTGAGTATACGTCTCCATATAACGGAATTGTCCGGTCTACGGGAGTCTCACCCTCTCTCACCTTTATCATTCAACACTAACGTAGCACCCTCGTTACACCCTCACCCCCTTTCACCTTTGTCATTCAACACTAACGTAGCACCCTCGTTATACCCTCATCCCCTCTCACTTTTGCCATATATTATAACACTAATGTAGCACCCCCGTTACACCCACACCCCCTCTCACCTTCGTCATTCAACACTAACGTAGCACCTTCGTCACACCCTCACCCCCTCTCACCTTCGTTATTCAACACTAACGTAGCACCCTCGTTACACCCTCACCCCCTCTCACCTTCGTTATTCAACACTAACGTAGCACCCCCGTTACACCCTCACCCCCTCTCACCTTCGTTATTCAACACTAACGTAGCACCTTCGTTACACCCTCACCCCCTCTCACCTTCGTTATTCAACACTAACGTAGTGCCCTCTAATACAGCCTGGTGAAATCTATACGCTCACGTCCCCGCGTAAAGCAACGTGAAGAAGTGGATGAGAATATAGGCACAGGGATCATGCGAATACCAAGAATAGTCCGCGGCAGCATAAAGTCATCGGCAGCATCCATATAAGAAAGAAGCAGCATATAATAATCAGCCACAGCTTATAATAGTTAACGGCAGCAGCTTGCAGTAGTCAGCGGCAGCATGCAACTCAGCGGCAGCATGTAATAGTCAGCGGCAGCATGTAATAGTCAGCGGCAGCATGTAATTGTCAGCGGCAGCATGTAATAGTCAGCGGCAGCATGTAATAGTCAGCGGTAGCATGTAATAGTCAGCGGCAGCATGTAATAGTCAGCGGCAGCATGTAATAGTCAGCGGCAGCATGTAATTGTCAGCGGCAGCATGCAACTCAGCGGCAGCATGTAATAGTCAGCGGCAGCATGTAATAGTCAGCGGCAGCATGTAATAGTCAGCGGCAGGATGTAATAGTCAGCGGCAGCATGTAATAGTCAGCGGCAGCATGTGATAGTCAGCGGCAGCATGTAATAGTCAGCGGCAGCATGCAATAGTCAGCGGCAGCATGTAATTGTCAGCGGCAGCATGCAACTCAGCGGCAGCATGTAATAGTCAGCGGCAGCATGTAATAGTCAGCGGCAGCATGTAATAGTCAGCGGCAGGATGTAATAGTCAGCGGCAGCATGTAATAGTCAGCGGCAGCATGTGATAGTCAGCGGCAGCATGTAATAGTCAGCGGCAGCATGCAATAGTCAGCGGCAGCATGTAATTGTCAGCGGCAGCATGCAACTCAGCGGCAGCATGTAATAGTCAGCGGCAGCATGTAATAGTCAGCGGCAGCATGTAATAGTCAGCGGCAGCATGTAATAGTCAGCGGCAGCATGTAATAGTCAGCAGCTGCTGCCTCCCACGCAACATCTCAAACAACAGCAACGACCTTCCCTCTGATCGTCGTGCTGCTTTCTCATGGCCACCAGAGGATCGTAGCGCAAGATATTAGGCATAATTAAATGCGAATTCGCTCTAGGAATGTACACTGGGAGTAACATCATTCCTTTATTTAGGCATCGAGAAAAGGTTGTATGCATGATTATACGCCGTATGGATATATTTGTCTCATGCTCATCCTATTACAAAAAATGTTCTGATAGATTCAGGAATATTCAAGAATCTTCAGGAGCCGAGATTCACACTGAATCGAATTACTTGGAAGTATTGTTTGATTCTTTGGTAAAAAACAAATCACAAACCAATTTTAATGCAATATCGTACGAACATTTAACCCTCCACTCAAAGGTTCAACCAGCCTTTGACCCTCCACTCAAAGGTTCAACCAAAATTTGACCTTCCACTCGAAGGTTCAACCAATCTTTGACCCTCCACTCAAAGGTTCAACCAATATTTGAGCCTCCACTCAAAGGTTCAACCAACATTTGACCCTACACTCGAAGGTTCAACCAGCCTTGGACCCTCCACTCAGAGGTTCAACCAACATTTGACCCTCCACTCAAAGGTTCAACCAACATTTGACCCTCCACTCAAAGGTTCAACCAACATTTGACCCTCCCCTCAAAGGTTCAACCAACATTTGACCCTCCACTCGAAGGTTCAACCAACCTTTGACCCTCCACTCAAAGGTTCAACCAACATTTGACCCTCCACTCAAAGGTTCAATCAACTTTTGACCCTCCACTCAAAGGTTCAACCAACCTTTGACCCTCCACTCAAATGTCAACATTTGAGCCTACACTCAAAGGTTCAACCAACATTTGAGCTTCCACTCAAAGGTTAACCTCGCACTAAATGAGCAAATTTCAAGATATTTGAGAACTTGAACTTTAAATGTGTACCAAATATCGATAAATCCTAAAATAATCAATTCAACAAACACGTGTCTGAAAACACGAAAGAAATTCCAAGACTTATCATTTGACTAAGGTGACCAAGGTGATCATCAGCAACCTTGGAGTGAATAGCTCACTTTGGGGGCCGCAAGCTGCTGTTCCGCAGCCTTAGGCTACCTGGCTGAAGGTGTAGTGGCCCATGGGCTACCTGGAGGTGTAGTAAAGAGAAAAAACGTTTATTCACGAGATGCCTTGTGGTGTCAAATGGTCCATGATGTCCGAAACGTAGCGAAAGAAGGTGAATGTTGAAGGAAGGGCCCACGAGTCCAACGTGTTAATGTGATGTAGGAAGAGTCCATGAGCCCAAGGTGTTAGTGCGATGTAGGAAGGGTCCACGAGCCCAAGGTGCTAGTGCGATGTAGGAAGGGTCCACGAGCCCAAGGTGTTAGTGTGATGACTGCGAACTGAAACCGATGAGATGTTTCGATCTGCCCCCGATAGTACACCAAGTGTCGATCTGTCCCCGATAGTACACCAAGTGTCGATCTGCCCCCGATAGTACACCAAGTGTCGATTTGCCCCCGATAGTACACCAAGTGTCGATCTGCTCCCGATAGTAGACCAAGTTCGACAAAGAGCACAACAGAAGTTATCCCCACTCGAGAAATGGAACGGTCCCGGTAGACTGACCGGGCTGAAGATAATTAAGACAATTCAGATACACGTTGTTATTAGACTATTAAAGCATCGACAGCCATCTAACGCTAACGACGAAGGCGTTGAAAATACTTGGTTGTCTGTTTCTTGCTTAGGGAAGACGGAGTTCATGTGTATCAAAGACAAGCCAAGTAGGAAGTATAATCTGAATCACAGTGGACCTCCCTCTCGTCCTCTAAGGGAATCTGAGCCTCATGGGAAGATCGATAAGGTAAGAGGCTCACCTCCACCGGAGCTCTGACGTGAGCCATGGTAAGGGGCTCACCTCCACCGAAGCTCTGACGTGAGCCATGGTAAGGGGCTCACCTCCACCGGAGCTCTGACGCAAGCCATAGTAAGGGGCTTACCTCCACCGGAGTAGCTCTGACGTGAGCCATGGTAAGGGGCTCACCTCTACCGGAGCTCTGACGCAAACCATGGTAAGGGGCTCACCTCTACCGGAGCTCTGACGCAAACCATGGTTAGGGGCTCACCTCTACCGGAGCCCTGACGTAAGCCATGGTTAGGGGCTCACCTCTACCGGAGCCCTGACGTAAGCCATGGTTAGGGGCTCACCTCTACCGGAGCCCTGACGTAAGCCATGGTTAGGGCTCACCTCCACCGGAGCCCTGACGTAAGCCATGGTGACAATAAGCATGCAGACCGCGTCAAGCTGTACGCCGGTCATGGTGGAGGTTATAATGACGAGGAGGACAGGATGTTTAGTCATTATTAAAGTGATTGCGTGGCGGGTACTTGTGAACAAAAGTTACTTTATTTTGTACACAATTAATTATACGGGAACATCTTCTACTATGAGGCAACCTCACTGCGTACAATGGCACGCGCGTAAGTGAACCCACCCCAGCCTGCCAAGGGATGGCGTAACCACCACACCAACCACACTGCACTCATACAGACGGACATCCGATCGCTTATGACCATTAGTAGTTTGCCACGCATGACAGAGCATCATTAAATGCAACCTATCTGTGGTGTTGGTGTCCTCAGAGGCGTCCGATACGCATCATGTCGATTTGTTTTAGTGTTAAGCAAGAGCATAGGCGCTCTACAAAGGACAAACTGGTAATGGCATATAATGACACCTTGTATAGTGACAGTCAAAGCAAGGAGGGGAGCATTCTGAAAGTCAGGGGGGGATTAGAGAGGTAGGGGAGGGAGGTTGGGGGAAGGAGCGAACAGGTGCACTAGAACTGTTTAATCCTCACGCCGATCAGCCTTAGATCGTCTGCAACTAATTGAATTGCAACACAAGGGCTCACTTATGAGTGGGTACACATGCACACCAGTACAGTGACAGCGTGACACTAGACGCCGTCCGTCACAGAGACACGAGCCTGTCACCCACTAGGGGGTACACATGCACACCAGTACAGTGACAGCGTGACACTAGACGCCGTCCGTCACAAAGCCACAATCCTACCACCCACTAGCAACTGATACTTGTAAAAATATATATGATTTGTCTAGAAGAAGAATTGATGAATATCAAAATTTAAGTTCAATTTCGAAAACATCATCTCTCGGGTCGTCAGATTGTTCACGCATAGCTACCGTGACAACGGCTGTCCAGCCGATAAACGTAGCGTGCTAAACGTTGGTACACGATCATCATAATGGGGCCCTAATGGCATGTCCAGCCGATAAACGTAGCGCGGTAATCGTCGGTACACGACCATCATAATGGGGCCTTAATGGCATAATTTTAAAAGGTTTGCGTCAGCGCGTTGCGCTGTGCTGGGGAAGGGATGACGAGCTGTGCACCTTGTAAATGAACCCATCAAGTTATATTATAGTTAGCTGTGCATCCTTACGAAGGAATGAAGTCGATGGTCACTGAACATCTTGACTCCTGAATTAGACTGGTGCACATCAGTTCTCATCCCATTGCGGGGTGAACTTGGAATTACGTACAGGATTTTGAGATTTGAAAATATCGCCTTCTAGACCTCGTTACAATCGAATTTAGGCGAACAAGTCATTTCAATCTAGCCCTTTGCAATAGCTTCTAAACATTATATCTGATGTGTTAATTACTGCAAAATTGCCGGAGGAAAGAAGAATAAAAAAAACGTACGAAAATTATATTGGGAAAAATTCGAAATAAAAAATTCAATACTGTTAATTTTATCGTAATACTTCGCAGGAGCTTTCCAATGATGTATTACTTCACAAGAGCCTTCCAATGATGTATTACTTCACATGAACTTTCCAATGTTGTATTACTTTACAAAAGCTTCCCAATGGTGTATTACTTTACATTACTTACTTCACAAGAGCTTTCCAATACTGCATTACTTTACAAGAGTTTTCCTATGCTGTATTACTTTACAAGAGCTTTCCAATGCTGTATTACTTTACAAAAGCTTTCCAATGATGTATTACTTCACAAGAGCTTTCCAATGATGTATTACTTCACAAGAGATTTCCAATTGTGTAGGACTTCACAAGAGCTTTCCAATTATGTATTGCGTGCCAGGATTACTTCATAACTGTAGAAGTCTTAGCGAGTAGAGTGAGACCTACGCAAGGGACGGACCCTCAATTGAAGCCTGTGTTCAAACCACTTTATGTACGATGCACATCATTGCGCGGAAATGAACGATAAATGAACAAATATACAAAATATGCATACCAAGGGAAACCTACAGCCACCAAGCTGCATGAATCACAGGAGATTCAATCTACACCATAATCCGCTCGATGCACTGGAGCGCTGGCATGACTTGCAAACAACATGCGTAAAAAACTCAGGGTAGCGCAAAGCTTTGACTCACATTTTGGCTATTGCAGGCATAGATGTGCATGTACGTAATAGATGCAAATCTTAGAAATCTATGCTTATAACGATGGACTTCCAAAACACTTTGCGAACCACCTGATCGTCGGGCACATACTGAGCGACACAAGGTCGCCGCACGAGTGACAGCTACGCTGCATGCCTCTCCACTACATAAGGCCGTCGATGGAAGGCCGAAGCAGAGCAAGCATGCTAATTAGATATAGTACTGCGTGTGGCCTCAAGACTTTTTATCAGCCCAAATAAGCAGGCGCCGGTAAATCACCCTCAGTTGGCAAGCGGTGACAAAAACCAGTGCAAGTGCCATCTTCTCTGGCTCTGTTGAATACCTCAGCTACCATCTGGGTGTAAGAGCTGGACTATTCTGAGTAGCCAGAGGCATCATCGTCATATAAAATGATGTTCAAGTTACATTGATCCACTGAGACCATCGTCATGTTGCTATTACATATACATGACCACGATATATTTATAT
>SDVV010041121.1:0-10468 GCA_016164225.1 Gammarus roeselii | reverse complement strand
TATTCTACACGAATAAGACGCGTATTCTGAATTAGAACGCAGTCTCATAACAAAGCCTGAATTGATTAATAACTTCTGAGTGTCTAAACTGCAAACGTCCTACAAACATTTATAAAAGAACGACATGCAGGAGTAATCAACAAGTAAAAACCTGCGATTGGATAACGTAATTGAGATGTTCATTCAATTATTGAAGAATTTCCACACTAACACTCTACACAAATCCGGTGGATTAGTTCTCCAAGATGACAATGAATTGGACTAAAATGCAGTGTCGAGAGGTAAAACCTACCAATTTTTGATGCATTACATCCAATTAAGCGTACTTTATACCCAACATTCCACGAAAAGTAAGGCGAATTTATACCTAATACAGATATTATCCTATGATACCAATCAAAATGTATAACAGCAACTATACAACAGCTAAATAAGATTATCTACTCTACCCTAAGCAACAATGATTAACTATTATGTACGGTGAATCCTACCACACTCAGATGACAAATCCTAGTCCAGTATCACACGTGATCTGGTTCATGACTAAGATCATATACTAACATAACAGCCATACTAAAAATATCTCACATTTAACTCCGAGTTCATGGGAATAATGTTATTTTTACTACGATACCATTTGAATCTAAAATAAATTCCTAGATCTAACTGACGCTATGCCTCTAGCAGAACAAAAAATCCAAGCCCACTGTGTCATAAAAAATGAACTCTACAATGCTTTACTAGGTTACTTCTCAGCAATCTACCACTAATATATAACAAATTAGGAGGTAACACCTTGTCACGTACAACACTTCAGACGTACCTCGCATCTGTTTACCCCATCGTCTCTGAACAAAATCGAACAAAGTCACATCCTGGATGTAACCAAGAATCTAGCCACAGTTACAGTGGTCTAGAATGAGTCTAAGAGAGTGTGTGGTCATGAAAAGCTAGGCTTCTGTTCACTAACAATCTAAGTACATCACAACAACGATGAGCAGCTTGTTGCAAAACCTCACAAACAAACGCATGGAACTTAAGATCGACATCGACAAGGCCATACATAATTCACGTTGAACATGGATGAAATCCAAAATGACAATCAAAGAGTGTAAACCACCTCAACACTAGGACCCCTTCATCCAGAAAATCGTCTTCTAAACGTTACATTGTACACATGCTAGGGTTCAAATACGAAAAACCTACAAAGATGCAGTACGGATTTACACCTCTTAAACATACATTCCTATGATTATCGCGGAAAAAAAACTTACGACAACAACAAATATAAAGATAGTTCAATAATATGCTCTACTCACCTCTAATTCACATTAAAAAGTGTAACATACTGGGGTATTCATCCTAGTAAATCGGTTTACTTATACAAACGGGCATAAACATAACCAGGTTTTTGCCTAGGGGACTCTCTAACTCCTCCTAAATATTGAAAAATGTACCTACAATAAACATACAATAACCTGATAGCAAGACCAAGTTTGTAACAAATCGTCTGTTCTATATCTATAATAACCACGTCAAATATTGTATCAGGATGTAAGAAGATATATAAAACACTAAAAATTAACATGTGACTAAATTATAACTGAAATAATGTTCTATATTGCAGATACACACTTAATGTCTCCTAAATTGTATAAATAACCACCAGATTGCATTGAAGATGGAAAGTCAACCGAGAACATACACAACTGGAAGACCTATACTAAAACTCACGAGTTATAACAAAGCAAGATGATTAATTCTCTACCATACCCAAAACATAGATTAAAAACGTGATGAACGAGAATGAACTAGCATTTTGCCAAACAAACATGAAATGTGAATAAGATACCAAGACATACGAGCGACACAACTGAATCCTATAGTAAATATGGTATAGTACATACAAAAACTAATGAAATTAGCCTCAACTTCAGTCCAAAACAGGGATAAATTAACACCTCTATAACTGAAGTAACTACGGCTTAATCGTAACAGAATGTCATATATACATATAAAAATAACCAAAATGATGCAATAACGTACCAATTATGCCTGAAACAATGTAAAAGATGCAAACCTGAAATACCATAAAATGCCTGAAACTGTATGAGTTAACTGATCGAAATTCCGAAAACAACTAAAAATTTAACATATATCAACCGATCATTACTAGGTATGCATAACATAATTATTTTAACCTAGAGTAAATCCATATCGTTCAGGTATTTTTGCTATTGGAACACCGCGTCAATGGAATACAGATATATCTGGTTATAACCTGGATAATGCAATATGGTTAGATAGATTCTCGGAACGAAGATACAGCATCATAAGAAAAAAAATATATAATAACCCGCAAACAACCTGACAAATAATCCTTGCTATTTCTAAAGCGATTATATACATATGAAATAAATAGATGGGAAACACAGAACCTTGCCTGCAATCCTACCTTCAGGCTGGTACAAACAGGGCTGTTCGCACACTAAGGCTGCAAATTGAGTTATAAGACATGTCTATCACACTAATCCCATAAAAGAATATATAGTGATAAATGAACAAAACATACAAAAATATCCCAACCCTCACCGGTACGAACCCACCAATCAAGCATCGAATAAGTCAAATATGCTCTTAAGTGATTCTTCTCCAGGAATGATTCAGTCATCCTGTAAATATTGTATATATTTTCCTTAATCGGTTAGCTCACAAAGAAATACGAATGAAGGGGTTACTGCAGAGGTAATCAAAGCTTAGCGCAAGGGTACTGATTTATACAATCGGATAAAAATAACAATAAACTAATGAAATTATCTTATAAAATGTATGTTTATCAATACCCCAAAAAACATTTAGAAGACACAGCATTGAACATGCAATATGACATGCAACAAAGTTGCAACACCCCCCAAGCATTGAAATTGCTAATACCCTTACGTAAATATATAACCCATAACATTTATAAGCTTTCCGCTCACTGACCCCCGTCCTACCCTACGCCCCCCGCTCCCCGTTTCTGCGCGAACCCCCGTATGGCCGCTTGAGTCAAAGGTTGCATGCATCGCACCCAATCCCCCGCTCACCAAAAAGTGACTCTAGAATGCCGTTTTTGTAGTTATATACTCTACTAGTATAAAATATTATGTGGTTAGATAAGATTAATTCAATTAATGATCAGAATTTTGTGAACAAATGATTACACATGAGAGCTCACTCTTCATCTGGTCTGAATGAGCGAATAAATCGCCTTGTGATTATTTTCATTACAAAGAAGTACCTTGAAAAACTGTATGTATCAACGATAGTTCCATTTATTGTAGTGGTCCACCGACACACGATCTGACTGATTAGTATTCATATCCACTATTAAAAGTTATTGGATATGGTGTTGCCACGTTGGCTGGGACGGCAGGGATTTGAACGTTACCTTAACAATTTAAACATGCTCCTCATGGTAATCCCGCATACGACTTCAGTCAACACCAAGAATTTAACAAATCCGTGGCAGCGCATGTGCTACACCATATATTTTATTTTCGCCAACACAGTTCTGATCAAGTAACTGTGACTATCAAGAATCATTTACGGCGCAGCAAACAGATGGGATACACTAAATATAGCTTGTTGAACTATTTGCGTTACTGAAGTACAGTGAGCCTAATTTTAGAAGTATTAATATAAATAAAAACAATATGGGATTGATGCATAAAATACAATCAATTTTTCGTAGCACGATATGCAGCAGAAAATATATTGTAAATTCGTCTGTAGTTTTGAAATTTGCTTTACTGAAGTTCATCGGCAGAATAATATTGTGTAATAATCGTCGCTGTTTGCTGTTGTGCCTTCAAGGGAAGAGTCAATCGCTAAGCCCTTTGCCTCTGTTATTTTTCCGTTCATAATCAAGTTCGCTGACCGAAAAGCCACACGCTTCTGCATTCCACAATCACACGTACCAGAGCTACACATTTTAGCATAACAGTACGTATGGAACTTCCCAATAATAAATCAAGAACCAAAGCGCGATAACGAAGTGAGAATCGCGGTTCGTAACATCGTTCCCTTCAATTAACTCGCGTTATTGATAATGTATTTATAACCGACAAATATTTATTGAGAAATAAATCGTAAATTGGGCCACTCAATTTTGCAAAAGTGTACAGGAAATTCATCAAATATTTCATTCGGTGATGAAACATTCCGTCGAAGTTCAAGTCAGATAAGAAATTTCATGTATGATGACTTTGTATCTTTTCTTATGATTGTGCCTATTTTGTTAGGCCCAATTTTAAATTCGACAAATTGTATCTCCCTCAGCTCCCGGTCCCGTGACTTTGTTAAGTAGCTCGACGGTCGATGCTCACTCTATCGCACTCTGGTGGCGGCGACCTGTCACGCTGTGCAACATCACCAGCTACTACATCACCTACGACGGGGAGGCGATGTGGGGAGAGAAGAATACGCCCAGTGGCAGTTTTGTAGCGAAAGAATGTGTGGTAAACTCAACCTACTTCTTCAATCTAACAGAGCTGGTGCCCTACGCCCAATACAACGTGTGCGTTGCTGCAGGGAATCGGGAGGGGAAAAGCTCAGTCGAATGCCGGGAGGTTCTTCAGAGAAAGCAAGCAAGTAAGTACACATTATGCCACCAGAACCTTTTTCTCGTGAATGTTACTAACATTGCATCAATGTAACTAACCTTGCAATTACTTCGTTTATGAGGAATGGCAGTGCTACTTCCTTGAAATTCCGTTTGAGAAAGTAGTCTATGTAATTGGATCTCCTTCCGAGTAAATGTTTAACTGTAACCGCTTTCTTTGCAAGTGCTCAGAAGAAGTACTGAATATGTCACCGATGATCGATGAATTACAAATAAAAATGGAAGGAACAGGGTTTTCTTGAAAGTGTTTTTTTTTTACCAATTATTTAGGGCTGTTATAGTATCCAAGTAAGCACACCCTACTGCGGCCACTGCTTAAGGGAACAGCAGCAATGTCGGTTGGCCAATAATGTATCGACGTCTCGAACTTAGGTAGCCAATGTCAGCTCATAAGATTAACGAAATCTGAACGCACCACGGCACACGATGGGCCAACGCATGTTTTCCGTCTATTAAAGGATGGAGCGACCTGAGGCACATATCGACAAGGCGTCTTTTCAATGCTGGTGCAACAAAACTATGTTAAGAATAGCGCGGCGTCATTTAGACGGTTAGTAAAAATACGATTCGAAATAGCACGAGATCTCTAGAACGCCGGTTCGATATTTATGAAATGCCGGCACAAGGTCGATTAAGCAACTGTATAACGTCGCGAAGTCGTTTGCATGATGTCATTGCAGTGCTGGTGTGACATCAAATTAGCATCGAATGATCAAAACAAATCTGCCAACCCGAGCCCGGACTCGTCTGTGTTAATGTTCTTGAATTCGCTGGAATCTGCATTGCTGTCGAAAGACTTAATTAGATACCAGTGTTGACCAAGCAAAATTTATCTACACAACTAGATAATTTTGAACCCGTTCAGTAAGGTACTGCATAGGAGACTGATGCCACTCTGCCTTAGAGTATGTTGGTTGACCTTGACATCATGTACGTACTGTGGTACAACCGTACAATACTATTTTTTTACAAAGGACTCCACCACTTTTTTTCCTCGCGTGTATAAATGATTTTATTATTGTTATCGCATCAGAGCCGGTCAATTGAGAGAGCTCAGAATGGAAACAAAACTGATCAATTGATAATATGTACTTAAATGAATTGCACTCATAGGTTCCAGTAGGTATTCAGCGAGAAGTAAATTTTGTTCCAAATTTGTTATCATGTGTGACTAATACTTTAAACCTGAATCGATTTCGTTTATTGATGTGGTCCGGGTCCGGATAGTATAATATTTTATTGCTGACGTCATGCCAGTAAGTTCATTGTCAGAAAGGGTAAGGTGACATCGGACTCACTTACGATCCCGAACAAATGGATAACTGACGACCCCTTATCGACTTCTCACTGTCAATTTGCCCCAATGCGATCTAACGACCTCGTGCCGATAGCGTATTTTTAATATCAGAACAAGGCCGATTTCGTGATAGTGTGCCGACATTTTCTTTCCGATTTTGACCCAATGGATAATTGATACCGTCGGGCCGATGTCTCACATTCGACTTCGAAACAATGTCCAGTTGTTGTGCTCTACTGATGTTAGATTTTATATTTTAAATCAGCAGAGTTTGATGGATAGCCCGTCTTCAGCAAAATGTCAATGTCTAGACGACACTGACACGACGTAGGCTTACCATCATACGTCGTACGCCGATAAATACCGTTGAGAGCCGACGTTATCTCATTGTTTCCTTGTTTACCCGGATGACACAATCTGCATCCTAAGTCAAAGCGAATGCGCGAGGAGGGCTAACGTATCTTTTAAAATACTGGTGCGGTTGCAGTAGCGGCAGAATAAAAGCACAAGCGATAGCGGTACCGGTAGTTTTTTTGAGTCAGCATCGATACCGATAACACCGGCATCTGTTCTGGTACAAATAAATATCGCTTTGCTTTACCAAGTATCAATAGATTTAAGTGATAGCACCGTGAGCAGACGGGTATATTGCAAACAAGTTAACAAATCAATTCTTTATCGCTCATGTCACACTCACACTCACAATCAATGTCCCAGTCCTTAGGGAAGTTCGTCTCTGAGAAGTAAACTAATTCAATGATAGAATAACAAGTTTAGCAGAAACAATGCAACGTTGTATCACCGGTTGACATGTACTCTTTGTAGTCTTCAAATCGATGTCACTGAAATGTAGAAACCAAGATAACGCAATAGCAATACCAAATGAAATAAAAATATATTTAGTATTACATGACGTGATTGTTATGAATGTATGACGTACATCAACCTAAGAACACTAAGCCATTGCAATATACGGATTTGGCTTGAATTTCGGTGTAAACTCAGATGAGGCATGTTGCAAAAAACGTTTTGGTGATACTGAACCTAACAGAATCCTTGATCAAGTCTAATTTCTCGGCTTAGAATCCGTTAGTAAACCATTGTCCAATCATTTTATTATAATGGAACGCAATATACTGTACGCCATCAGGAAGCAATCACGGGCGCTGCGCCATCAATAATGATTGCTGAAATTGCATTTCCCTCTGTTGCTGATCGTCTTGTCAAGATAATTGCAGGATCGGAGCACCAGATCCTGTTTAATTTAGATGAATTTAAACCTGGATATTCCAGGTTGAATTGTGATTATCAAGATTCATGGAGTGTAACCTCGCGAAATGCTTGAAAATATATTTTTCCACAAAAAGTACTGATTACATACACGGCAAAAAAATGCAGTACTGGTCGATAAAGGTAATGACATCAGCTGTACCGGTATTTAAACACTACCTCCGGCAGTGCCGCTGGTACTTATACCGGCTGGACTGCCTACCTCTGAGAAAAATTACATATGTTCCCAAGTCAAAAATCTAATCAATTTCCATTGGCGCTTAGAACCATCGATTCTGATATGACAATTTGTCATTTAAGAAAAATGCTTCTCCTCGACTCACATCAATGATGTAGAATGGCGGAAACGAATCGGATATTGGGGTGGCGTGTTACGGGTCTGAATCCAGCTGCAAGGCTTCTCGGGTCCTTCTTGGAAATCTTTATCTTTAGTCTATGCACACTTTCACAATGCATACTTTCAATGCCACACTCTCAAATAACCCAAAATATGTGTTGAATGCACACCGAACTGTTTAGGTCTTCCAATTTTAATTAAAATTTCATTCATGGAAACAGGTTTCCTGTAATAATTTACACCCTAAGGCGCTTGGTGAATTCATACACAAAAGATATTTAAATCATACACTCCGTCTATTGATTGGAACTTTACTCTCCACAGAACCTTCCACTCCATCCACATTCTCAGTAGTGTCCACCGAGCACACCGTTAGGGCTAGCTGGCAAGCACCTCAGGAGCACAATGGTGTACTGGGACCGTACAACATCAGCTGGAATTGTGGTGCTCATACTTCTTATAAACTAATTAACACAACAGTCTACACCATCGAAGGGTTGCCCGCTGATGTGGAGTGCTGGGTGAGGGTGGCGGCCAGCACCGAGGCAGGAGAAGGAGAACGAAGCGAGGAGTTTGTTCGGACACAGTTAGAAGGTGAGCAGTTGCGCGATTGCAGTTTTCGCTGTACGAATGGCATTACTTATTGGGTCGAAGGAGGGAAAACATACGCAGCTCAGGAAACACTCAGAAGTAAGGAGGAAGCAATCAATTGGGAGTCAACAGTTTGAACTAATGTCTCACAGATCGCACGATGAATCGTCGTAATTATTGTTTCATTCTACAAACTGTTCCGCATTTACTTATCACTTTGCGATTCCGTACACATGAGATTTGTTAAATGGAAGGTAATTCTCATACATGCATTGCATCAAAAATACCTTCGGTATGTCGATCGAGTGCCTACACTCTCCAACAATCATGGCCAGTCTTACGGGAGGTTGATTAAACAACGACAAGCTATTGAAAGCCAATTCAAATCTCCTGAAGCGCAATGATGTTATATTCGCGCAGGTAGTAAAGGGTTTCATTATGACAGTAAACCAAACGAGCGTGAATGAGGAGATGTGCCTGCTTCTGCCACATAAATCAATTAAAAATGATGCGCCCGCCAGAACTGTGCGCAAAGCGGATTGCGTTTGAATGCTCCACGAAAGGACTAAGTGCCACCACTGGTTCATAAGTTAACCTATGCTTCGATCCATCGATGGCTCCGAAGTGCCGCAGATGTTGACGTGGCTTAGGCTAAAATTGCTGGGAGCCGGTCCAGACATTGCGAAAGCATTTTTGATGGTCAGCTAAGATACAGGGACAGTCGTGTTACATGGTTTTAGTGGCCTGCAGATCCAAGGTTTCAATTCAAATATGCCCTGTTTGGATCGAATTGTATTGGTTAAGTTTAAGAAGCATGTTTAAAGATAACTACTTTCAACATCTTCAGTATCGTCACTTTTGCATCATTTTTGAGCCTTCTGTATCAGTCTGATATCTTCGGAATGATGCTAGTGGATTGCTTCTATATAATATATTTTTAGTATTTTTTGTCGGTCTTTGTTAGTTGATAGTATGGGTGCAAAACGTGGATTAGTGATGGATTATGTATAGGGGTTAATAAACGGTGGGTAGGGTCAGCTGCAATGCATGCAACCTTTGACTCACCAGCGAAGGTGGGCGGAGCCTAACAAGCTAAGGCGATGCCGCTCGAAGGAAGTTGTTTCGGACAGCTTATATATGTTAACAGGTTATATATTTACATAGTGGTATTAGCATTTCAATGCTTGGGGGGTATTGCAGCTTCGTTACACGTCATATTGCGTATATGCATTTTCAATGCTGTGTCCTCTGAATGTTTTTTTGGGGTAATTACAAACATACATTTTTAAAATAATTTTTCAATAATAATTACAGGTATATGATAATTTACAAGCTGTATTAAAAGTTAACACTCCACATATATTCTTCTTGCACGAATGTTGATTTCCGGACACGTTCATGATGAAGGTTTCAACCTTGATATAATTTCTAGTTGTTCGCTGTTGGAGAACCGCTCGATTATCTGTTTAACTGGTATAATTTGGCATAGATAATAGGCAAAGTAGATGCAGTAAGCTCCACAGACCAATGATAGATCACTTTGGATTGGTTTGTGTAGTACAAGTTGTATTTTTGCATGGATATTATAATACGAAGCTATATTTCCTCCCTATAATTTTGTATTTACCTCAAACGAATCAAAAATGTGGTGTTTGTTTTCATTTTTGAATATTAGGATCCAATGACCCATTTTATTAGGATCGCTTTCGCTGTTAACAATCATGTAGCTGTTTATTCTGTTTTTCTCAAAACAGCCTACATAGGTGCGTTTCATAATTGGATCGCTCTTGGATATGTGGTCAGTTTGATTATTATCCATGATCACTGTAGATAGTTGGGGAATACCCTCCTTGCCGAATTTATTTGGATGACACCGAGTGTATAACCTACCAGGAACAAGATCTTATTCGTAGTGGGTGATTTTTCACAGTTCACTGTAATTCGTATGTTCGCTCGTTTTTCTAGGTTAATGACATCTTCAGAGTCGGTGGGTCTTGTATCTATAACAAATATAGTTCTTCCTGCTGGGAAATTTTGTCTTGTGATGAGATGAGCGCTGTTGGCCTTCCTAGAGCCGAAAGGGTTTGATGGTATGTTTTGGCGCACTCTCTGGGAAACAGTAGTAGATACCGGAGCAAGACGGCCCAAAAATACCGGAGCAAGACGGCCCAAAAATATAGGAGCAAGACGGCCCAAAAATATAGGAGCAAGACGGCCCAAAAATATAGGAGCAAGACGGCCCAAAAATATAGGAGCAAGACGGCCCAAAAATATGACTGCAAATCAGCCC
>SDVV010041120.1:0-10468 GCA_016164225.1 Gammarus roeselii | reverse complement strand
GAGTGGTATATCGCTGCTTGTAAGACGATACGTTTGCGCAATTCTGAATGTCAGCTGGTAGTTTGTTGAAACTTTTTGGACCTGACATACTAAAAGCTTTGGCCCCAATCTATGTTCTCCTGAACTCTGTGTCAATACTATTTACATTCCTTGTTGATCGTTGATGGGCCGCTTTTCGAGTTGTCAACACAACACCGTTTGAACAGGAAAGCTTGTTCTGAATTTTAATAACTTGTTGTGCTTCACTCAGCTGTGGTCGTTCCTGGATGTTCAGCCACCGCAATTTATTAAGAATTGGTGTCACGTGATCGCATTTTCTAAAGTTTCCATCGTGAGCTACTTTTGCGGTGAAGTTTATGCAGCGTTGAATGTCTGAAAGTAATGTTTTCATGCACTTACCCCATATGGCTGGGCAGTAGTTTGAGTGTGAAAAGATTAGAGCAATGATTACGAGATGTCTGGACTTGAAGTCGAGTTGTCTCTTCGTTCGACTGAGAAACAGGAGTGTACCATTCAGTTTGGAACAGAGCTTATAAACATGATGTCTAAATGTCATATTGAGATCATGCCACACTCCAGAATTTTGACTCCGTTGTGAAGAAGAATTTTAGCACCCATACCATCAACAACAATATTCTCGGGAACTCTCCGTGTATTTGCTTTGGATCCCAGGATAATGCACTGTGTTCTACTTGTATTAACTTGTAACCCATAAGAAGAATACCAATCATTTATGTGGGTCAGCGCTGGATCTGCATCCTTTTTAAGCTTTTCTAATTCGTTTGCCGGTCTAACGAACAGCAATTGAACATCGTCTGCGTATGATGTCATTCTGGCGTTGTCGAGAGGGTTTCCACAGTTTATGTCATTGATAAACAGAAGAAAGAGAACCGGTCCGAGAATAGATCCTTGTGGCACCCAGAAATTTACCGGTCATGGAGAGGAGGTTATCTTCCCATCTAACACGACAGACTGGGACCGATACCTTAGATAGCTTCCAAACCAGGGTGTTTGGATGTTTAGCTGCAACAGTTTTTGCAGCAAAATGTTATGATTTACACTGTCAAATGCTATGGAGAGATCCAGCAGCACGAGTAATGACAAACTGTTTCCGTCTATAACTTTGTATACGAGTTCGGAGATTTTCAGTAGCGCGTCATCAGTAGAGGTCTTACCTTTGTTTGCATACCGACAGTCATTGATCTGGTTCGCCTCTTCTAGGTAGTCAAAGAGTTGACGTGCGATAACCTTTTCCAGCATTTGAAGTTACTGGTAGGAGGCTTATGGGTCTATGATTTGAAGGGTCATTTACCCACTCCCCCCTCCCCCTTATATGGATAGCTTTGATTAGCGCGTGTTTCCAATTTTGAGAGAAGGTATTTGTTGCAATGGATGTGTTGATGAACAGCTGGAGATACGGCAGAGTGCACCTCCTGAGTTGGATAACCAGCTCATGAACAGCGGAGCCAACTCCGCCAAAGGGAAATGGGCCATAGGCGAAGTATGTCACCATGACAGCCGGCTGCTGCAGTCTTCAACAGTCGACAGTGGATCGAGATGAGGAAAAGAGCGACCACAACCTGATTAGTGATGAATGTACAAATAAATTGAGCAATAGGCCCAGACGCAGTGCACGTATCATTATAAGAACACACGAGCATGGAGAAGAGGAGTTATGACTTATCCAGTCCTGAGCAGCTTCATTTTGTCTGAAGCAGCTATTAGTAATGACTGTATTGATAATTATTAAATAATTTTTCGTTGGTGAAAAGCTTTCATCTAATAATTTAATATTTTAAGATTTAGAATATCCTTTCTCCATGCTTGAAATGGCATACGGTTTGATATCACTTTTACCTTTCTTGTATATGACTGTAGAAAACATCATCAACAACTTTCTCTCCGCTGACATTCTCCATTATATGTCATCAAATATTGTAAATTGGTGCGTTTTCTACCACCTTGCATTTTTCTCGTGTCAGGATTTGATTGTAACCAAAATTGTATACAACAAATTTGGAAAGGAACAAACGACCCCGAACTTCTCTATTAACAGCTCGAAACTCTAAATGTAGGAGCAAATAAACAATATTTTTTTATTTGATTGTGCTATGCACGAAATTTAAAATAATTTCAACAAAGTTCTCCACAAAATCGATCCAGATTTACAAATGAGAATTAATATTTCGGAGTTTCAAATAATTCCTGGTAATGAGCTACCTCGCCATACAATTCCATTCAGAAACAATTTTACCTGCATAGCATTAAATTTGGCCAGTTTGAAAGAGAACTTTCTAAGCCTTCAAATCGATATAACAGACCATTTTGCACCTGCAGTGGTAGGGCTCTGTGAGATCAAATTGACAAAAGAATTTCAGGACTTATATAATTCAACAGGTTACAATTTGTATACAAACAATGTTATGTGTAATAAGGGAGGCGTATGTTTTTTATAAATAACAGGCTAACTGTTGTACCAAGACATAAACTCTCTTCCATCAGGCAACGAATAAAGACATTTTTAGGCGTCATTGATTGTGATAACGAAGTTTAAACAATGGGTGTGGTTTACCGTAGAGCCTCTGAAACATCGGTAACAAGTTTTTTGCTGGAGATTAATGAAATTATCAGTGGCATTGAAGTAGCCCATACTAAAGTGTATATTATGGGTTTCTTCAGCGTAGATCTGCTTCTGTATCATAGATCGAATTCAGTTGCTGACTATTGTAATAAATTTCTTTTTCATGGTCTGTACCCATTAATTACTAAACCAACGCGTACAGCTGCTGGATCCGCAACATTATTAGATAACATTTTCACCAACGATTTTGATGGTCTTACTCGTGCTGCTGTGTTCATTTCCGATGTCCCCGTACATTACCCAATTTTCATTCAAAAGCCGAATTCACACAAGTCCCGTAATCCGACTATAATTAACTATCGTAAATACAACGACCGTAGCATTCAAAGCTTTAAAGAGGCGCTGGGAGCTGACGACTTTGATGAGATACTATCGACAGTAAACTCAAACGATGATTTCACGCAGTTCCATTGCACAATAATTGAACTGTTCGAGGTTTATTTCCCGCTTACAACTAATGAGCTCAGCCACAAACAAGCTAAGAATCCGTGGATGACACCTGGTTTACTTGCCTCACAAAAAGAGAAGGACAGACTGTACTGTAGATACAAAAGGCATCCCATCACTCGTAGAGATGAATTTAAACGATACACAAATACGTTCACTAAACTGACAAATATTGCTCGTAAAAACTATATCCAAAATTTGATTGAGACCTCTCAAGGAAATAGCAAAGAAGTCTGGAAAATCCTAAGTGACCTGCTAGGAGAAATAAACAGAGTAATTCGGATTCAAATATTATTGATGATGAAGTCATCACTGAACCTCAAACGATTTCAAGTGCTTTCAATAATTACTTCAATATTATTCCTAATACTCTAAGTGAATCAATTATTAGCAACAGCATCCCTTCTGACCATTATTTAGAGAATGCAATTCCTGACATTCAATCTCTAACTTTACCGACATAAACGAAGTTAAAACAATCATAAATGATTTAAAAAATAGTTGCACCACTGGATGGGATAACATCCCAACCAATGTAATTATAGCTAAATCTGGGACTATTGTATCTCCCTTGACCCAACTTATTAATAAGTCTCTCATGCAAGGAATATTTCCTGATGCACTCAAAATCGCTAAAATTAGTCCAATATATAAAAATAAAAGCAAAACAGACATAAAAATTATCGCCGAGTGTCACTCTTGCCCGTCTTAACAAAGTTCACGAAAAAGCGTTCTATGCTAGACTATATAATCATTTGCCTCAAATAACCTACTTAGTCCAAATCAATTTGGGTTTCAGGCTTTCAGGAATACAGAGCATGCTCTATTAAAATTTGCTGGAGACGTTGTTGATGGGTTTGACAGTGGTAAAGTCACCGTTGCAACTTTTATAGACCTTAGCAAAGCTTTCGATTGCGTGAATCATGAGATTTTAGTTGCAAAACTGCAGCATTATGGAGTTAGTTCCATCGATAAGAGCTAAATAAAAGTTATTTATATGATAGAAAACACCTAGTGCCAACACGTTAAATATAGAAGTTCCGCAAGGGTCGATCCTCTGACCCTTTGCTCTTCCTTATAAATATTAATGACATTGTAAATACTAGCAACATGTTATCCTTTGTACTTTTTGCAGGTGATACAACAGTTTATTCGACCGGGACAAACTTCACCGATACTATTACTTATATTAATAATCAGTTGGTTTACATTTCAAACTGGTTCACATCCACCAAGCTGTCGCTAAATGTCGACAAAACGCTGGTCATGATATTTTCCAGGAGGATGACACCCATTCCTAACACACAAATCGAATTGAACGGTCAACAGGTGGCAAATGTAGCAAAAACAAAGTTTTTCGGTGTAGTAGTGGATCAGAGACTTAACTGGAAAAGTCACGTCTCATTTATTGCCGTGAAATTATCCATATCATGTGCCATCCTATACAAAATTAGAAATTGTCTTACGACTCCGGCCTAAAGTTTTATGTACTGCCTATGAACCTTATATATATTAATGACATTGTAAATACTAGTAACATGTTATTCTTGTACTTTTCGCAGATGATAATACAGTTTATTCGACCGGGAAAAACCTCACTGATACTATCACTTATATGAATAATCAATTGGTTCATATTTAAAACTGGTTCACATCCAACAAGCTGTCGCTAAATGTCGACAAGACGCAGGACATGATATTTTCCAGGAGGATGACACCCATTCCTAACACACAAATTGAATTGAATGGTCAACAGGTGGCCATTCAATTCAATATTTCTGACGTAATGTGTAAATTTTCTGACGTAATGTGTAAACGTGTATTTGTCTACCTACAAAACAAACTCAAGACCTATCGTTCTTAGTCAAAAGCGTGTCATCAGAACACTATCACATGCTAGCAGACGTGTCCTCCAACAATGTCCAACGGTTGGTCCTTCCTCCTCAACCTTAGTTATAAGTTTATAATAAATTCACCTAAGTAGCAAACGTTGTCTTCAGTACAGCTCACGCTGACGAAGACTTGGTACGTATTATCTGTGTATTCTGATATTTTTGCTATTTTGTCAACATGTCATTGTACCTAAATAAATCTTAAACCCTTAAAAATTATATTTTATTTTGGCTGTTGTGGTTTTTCCCACTCATAGCTGTTGTTGCTTTTCAGATAATTGACAGATCTGTCATTTGATTTTTCGATATTATTACGCTCTGCGGATCATTTCAGTTCATATTTGTTTGCTATACTGGTGGGCCTGATGCGTTTGGAAGGAACACAGAAAAGTTCTATCGGAAATTATGTTTCCTATCATAAAGCCTGGTAAAGAAGACGACAAAGAGTCATACTTATACAGATACAGACACTAGGCCGAAATCCCCAAGCAAGGGAGGGGTGGCCGACGGCAAGGCGCACCTCACACTCTCATACACTCACAATCGTACAACTTAGCCCTTTTGCACAAAAGGGTCCGCCCGGGAACCCAGCAACACACCCGTCGGGTTTTGAGTGCAGTTCGAGGTTAGTGTTGGCAGCAGGGCCCAACAGTGTGACTGGTTTACCCCTGCCGCGTCATGATGACAGGGCTCCCCCCCTTCACAACCATCCCGTCTCTAAACTATATGCCTAGGATGGGAAAGCACATCAGGGCAGCGTCAAACTCATCCGTTCACAATCATTCACCACTCACGCCTATCCAGTGCACGCTCTCTCGCTACCTCCGAACCATCTTAGAACACGCGAATCAACTCTGCCCTCTAACTTCACCGTCCCCGTTCTGATTCGAACAACGTCGTTGGTGAAGCTGTCTTTCAGCGACACTCCAGTCATGTTCCTCAAGCATTTTGTCTCGAAAACATTCAACCTTCATCTCTCCTCTGCTCTCACCCCCAAGTCTCACCTCCGAACAGCACAGTTGGGACAAGGACACCCTCATACAGCCCTCTCTTTTGCTTCCATCACCATCGTCCTGCAGCTCATTACGCTCTTCAGTGCACCCAACACTTTACACTCCTCCTTCACTCGCGCCTTCACCTCAGTTTCAACTAGTTCAGTTATCTCCACAAGGGAGCCCAGACACTTGAAACACTCACGAACTTTCTCCAGAAGCTCTCCATTTAGGGTGACCCTAATTTTGCTCGCATCGAGAGTCCTCGAGCATCTCGTTACTTTACTCATACCCACGTTCACTCGAAGCTTCCTCCTCTCACACACTCTACCAAACTCAGACACTAGCCTACATAGCTCCTCCTCTGAATCCGCAATCAGGACCTTATTATCAGCAAATAGCAACTGGCTCAACTGCCAACTACGCCCATTCGCTTCCAACAGTTCCAAGCCACGACCCAGCACACTCTCATTTACCTCCCTGACCACTCCATCTATTAAGAGGTTGAACAGCCAGGAAGACATCACGCAGCCTTGTCTCAGTCCCACTTTCACTGTGAAATAATCACTCACCTCGCTCTCCACTCTGACACATGCTCGGCTGTCAGCATAGAAACTCTGCCCCGCTTTCAACAGATGTCCGCCCACTCCATACACACGCCACACCCTCCACAATGCTTCCGTGTCAATCCTGTCGTATGACTTTTACAGATTCATGAAGGCCCAGAACACATCCATTCCCTTTGCAAGGTACTTCTCACAGACCTGTCTCACTGCAAAAATCTGATCGAAACCCTCTACCACTCCTAAAGCCACATTGTTTCTCTCCAATTCCGCAATCCGTACATTTTCTAATACTTCTGATCAGCACTCTCCCATACAACCTTCCGACCTTACACAACAAACTGATACCTCCTGAGCTGCAGCATTCATTTTTATCTACTTTGCCCTTACACAGCGGGACAATGCAGGCACTGCGTCACTCAATCCTTACCACGCCCGCCACAAAACAAATGTTCAGTAGCATCACTAACTATTCGGCAATCGTTATTTCACCCTTATGTCCGGCATTCATACGCAATGCTATCCAACCCAGGGGCTTCCCCTGCTTTCATCACCTCCACCACTTCCTACACCTCTTTCCCAATAATGTCCGGATCAAGTCTCTCTCCAAAAAAAGGCATCCGCGCACCAACACCCCCAGCAACAATGTCAGCCTCTTTGTCATCCTTGACCTTCAACAATTCATCAAAATACTCAGCCCACCTTTTCCGTACATTACCCCTTTCCGTCCACAACTAGCCGTTTTCATCTTTCACCGCCTCCTCCTTTCCGGCCTCTCCCTTTCACACCCTCATAACATCTTTCCAGAACATCTTTTTGTTCTCCTCAAAATCCTGGCACAACCGTCTTCCCCACCTGGCATCAACGTTCCTTCTGGTTCTCCTCACCAATCGCTTCACCTCCTTTCTCTTCTTCTTATAGTTGTCATTGGTCACCACCGACTTAGCCTGCAACCACTCCTCAACAGCTCTTCTCTTCTGCGCCACCGCCAGTTTGACTTCCTCGTTCCACCACACGCAGCCCTTCGTCTGCACTCGCCCAACGTGGCACACCACACACATTTCTCGAACATCTCCACAAAGCCACTCTGAATGTCTCCCTTTCTTCCTCAACATCTTGCAGGTCCTGCTCTTTTACGTTGTCAAATTCCTCCCTCAACGCCCTGGTGGAACTCCTCCGCAGTGCTTTTCTCATTTAGCTCACTCCCTTTCACTACTTCCATTCCTCCTCCCACTTTTTTATTCCCCTTCCACCTATGCTCTACTTTTAATCTTCCTTCCACCAGCAGATGATCAGACACTCCTCCACCCTCTCTCTCAACACCCTCACATCCACTCTCCTCGAAATCAGCAAAAAATCCATCAGCACTCTCTCCACCACTGCACAATTTGACATTGTTACCTATCGGTATTTGTGGATATCTCGCTTCTTAAACCGGATGTTTCCAACGACCATCCTGCTCCATGCATAGACCTTTGAGGTTTTCTCTCCTGTCATTCATACCAGGAACACAATACCTCCCGACACATTACCTCCCCAACCACATTGATTTGACTTCCAGAACTCTCAATACACTCGCTCAGGTCAGTCCAAATCGCTTCCTCCCCTCCTCACTCCTCTCGCTACCAGGTCCGTACTCACTCACAAATACCTGTTTCTACGCCAAACTTTACTTTCACCAACATCAATCTTGAGGACACCTCATTCCACTTAGTAACGCTACTAGCCAGTCAATCACTCAATAACAACATCACGCCCTCTCGTGCCCAACCTTCATCCACGCTTGACTTCTTTCCATTTACCACTCCAAACTCAAACTCGCCCTTTCCCTTCAACTTAGTCGCACTCAGCGCCAACACGTCTAACTTCCTCCTCACAAACATCTCACCAATCTCCCGCTTGTTGCTTCATTTGTACTACAAGAACGCACATTCAGCTACCATAACAATAGGTTTCGGAGAGACGTAAGTCTTTCCTCCCCCCCCCCTCGTCTCGTGGTATTTTTGAGAACATTTCTACAGAGGAGGGGATTCCTAGCCCCTCGACCCGCAACTTATTAGTCGCCTCCTATGACAAGCAGGGGTTACGGTAGCAGTATTCTAACACCCCCGCCACTGGGCGATGTTTTTTAATTGCTTATCTGATCTCTACACAGGATCACGCGCGACCCAATCATAATTAGCTAAGGGATGCACTGATCACGGCACGAGCACATTACAAACTGATCCCCTTGACAACCTGCATCCTTACATACCTTCCAGCGGCTTAGGATTATTGTAAAAAAATAGGCAGGGGTCACCTCTCACCCAGGTTGAAAATTATGGTGAATTTTGAGTGAGTCACTTGCTCCAGGCGGAGAATTGCCGCGAATTTGGGCAGGGGTTCACCTTCCACAGGCTGGGAATTTCATGAGTTCTAATCAGCCTGGACTGGTGTCATCCGAGCGTCCTTCGCCCATTGGGCACTGAATCAATCGTTGAGAGCCCCCTACGCCCTCCCACGTCGAATTATTCTACCTTAGCTCGTCCGACTTCTCTACTCTCATTATAGCTCCTAAAGCTGGACTGACGTCCTCTGATAGAAATACGCTCGAAGAGGAGTAATATTTGAGGGATGCAACTTCTGACCCGGGATTGGTCACTACGGACCCACGTCCGAGGGAGTTCCAGCTGATGACCATCAGCACCCAACATCCCGTGGAACGTCTGCTCCGCGGATAGGATAATTTAATTCAGCTATTTCAAACAGATCTCCCTCCCAGTAGAACCGCAGAAGCTCGATGACTCCGGGATCGTCGGGAGTCACTGTTACTGCCTCTGGTCAGTTCGAGGTCGACCCTCCTCCCTTCTCCCATGACTTACTCTCCCCACCGCCTGTCCCAGTATGAATGATGAAATTAAAGTTGAAAAAACACTGGACGCTTCTCGTTTTCTTCCACCCCCGATCATCTCTTCTACTAGCTTAGCAGTATTAGAGATGGTCAAAGGTGGATATAAAAAACACAGAGGTCGATCATTGTAAGTCTCATTGCACAGAACTTTTGGTCAGTGGTGCATTTTGTAGTGGATGTACCGAACGCTTCGCGTTCGGTACATCCATACATATTGGGGTTGACCTATACTGATATTTTTTCTCCAAATAACGCATTATATTTTGTGGTGCGTCCAAAAACATCCATGCTCCTTTTAATACAATATTTTGTTTTGTTCGCGAAAGGTATGAGTAAATTTTGAAGGTTGCTCTATGACGAAATCAGATTTTTTTCATGTAAAATTTATCATTTGACGAACCTCATCCATCGAATTTTATCTGAATCACTGTACATAATTATGTACTTCAGTTATTGGATCACAATTTTGGAAACATGATAAGATGAGATTCATCTAGGCTTGCGTCTCCGTCTAGCACTAAGGAGACCAGGATTTGAGTCGCGATAATGAGTAGCCTGGAACTGTCACTATCTTCAGTCTCTTCCATCTACGATAAGGATCACCAGTAGCCTTATACCGTCAAGATGATAAGTGGCTTCCTGATTGGGAGTGCGAGGTTGAAACGCCGATCAGATTTACGTCAAATCTCGTTTTCTCTGATTACAGTTACCGCCCAATTACTCAGTCAAATCACGGTTTAGATGTTTGGCTAGCCTGCAAGCACAGCAAGTTATGCTTTTCGATTGAGTCGTGAGTGATGGGATTGAGCGTCATCAAAGATTTAAGTGATGAGATTGAGAGCATTCAAGCATCGTGAGTGATGGTGGTGTGGCCCATCAACGTATGATGATGGTGATGTGGCCCACCAACGTATGATGATGGTGGTGTGGCCCATCAACGTATGATGATGGTGGTGTGGCCCATCAACGTATGATGATGGTGATGTGGCCCACCAACGTATGATGATGGTGGTGTGGCCCATCAACGTATGATGATGGTGGTG
>SDVV010041119.1:0-10468 GCA_016164225.1 Gammarus roeselii | reverse complement strand
ATATATATTAATGGAATAAAATACACATTTAGGTGAACAATTCTAGAGTTTTGGCAAACATCATTCACGCATGTTCGAAAACATATTACAGGTGGACAATCAATCATGGTCTATTATATATATTTATTTGTTCCACGTAGAATCATTTACATTGTTTTTTATGGGTTTCGTTACAGTTCTTTCCAATGCATATTGGTTTTCAAAGGCCTATTTTGGTGAACAATGAGACAAGTTTATTATTATAATTTTTTTTCATATATAAGATCATACAAAGATTATTTACATTTTATGATCATTTAGAGGATAAAACATGTTGAGGTACACGTATTTTCATCATTAAGTCGACTACATACGCCGAAGACGGTCTCACCCGGCTTGCGTCTCTTAAATGTTAAATTCATTTCTTCATCGATTTCATTAGCCAAGGCACATCGCTCCCTCTTTTTAGTGACGGCAAGTTTATTTTCAATGGATTTTTTGGGAATGTTCGGATGCCCATAGGCAAGAGTTGTGCATGCGTCAAGATAGTAGCGCTTATTCTCAAATTTACTGAGGCAGTTTTTGATAGTGCGTACAGTTTGGAGTTGGCATGCTTGCGCACGAATGTTGTGTATTGTCTCAAAGTGTGTGTATGTTTTCTGGTTATGTATATCTCTGTATTGTTCATTTTTGCATTTGGCTTGTGTCTGGTAATTGACACCTTTAGCAGCCGATTTGTTGCGTCGGACTCAAGCAACATGCTGTAACACTTGGGTTGTAAGCAGATGATTTTACACCGGTTGTCATCAGCTGTTTCGCTTTTCAGTAGTCCTAGCTGTCCTTCCTTGGATTCATCGAATAAGGGATGATTTTTGGGATAGTTGGAGAAGTCCATGTATTCAGTCAGGGGTGCTTGACGCATTTCCGCTTCAATGTCGGTCACGCCTTTGAACTGGATCAGCAACGAGTCAGTATCCTCATCGTTCGGGATTTTTTTTATGCATTTTATCACGGATTGATACCGCCATATGCCGGCATGTGTCGGCATATGCCGGTATAATGTAGGCGTATTCACGGTTTGATACCGGCATATGCCGGTATAATGTAGGCTTATCCACGGATTGATCCCGCTATATGGCGGTATATGCCGGCATATACTGGTATAATGTAGGCGTATTCACGCTCGATGTCGGTTCAATGTTTTCATTTACACACATTTTTGTAAAAGGGTTTCCATACACTGTTGGATGCATTAATACCTACGCAACCTAACCTAACATCTAGAACAACATCCCTTACTGTTTGTTACAAGATATTTAATAGGCATTAGCTTCATACTATGTTATGTTAAAAGAAGTAATCATCCTATCCTAGACTAACCTAACTTATGTACGGTATTTAGTCAATGTTTTATACGATGCCTACTACATATCTCCACTTGACAATACATTTTGATCTATCCTTTGCAGTTTTGATAACTTACACCTAATTATTTCTACTTCGCAATCAATCTCGAGTCATATATGTTACCAGAGAGGTAGATTTTTTTTTTCAATCATAGAAGACATGATTCTCTTGCCTCATGTTTCATTACCAATAATTTTAAATCAAAGTCAGGTATACATTTAATTTTTATTATGTAATTTTACACTTCTTATATCTGACATCCTTTCATTGCCTCATTTGATATTTCGGTTTCCTTAAACGTGCGAGATTTTCCATGCATTTTATCACGGTTTCATACCGGCATATGCCGGCATATTGTAGCTGTATTCACGGTTTGATCCCGCCATATGCCGACATATGCCGGCATATGCCGGTATCTAACCGTGATAAAATGCGTGAAAAATCTCGCACGTTGAAGGAAACCGAATTATCAAATGAGGTAATGAAAGGATGTCAGGTATACGTGTAAAATTGCATAATAAAAATAAATGTATACCTGACTTTGATTTAAAGTTATTGGTAATTAAACATGAGGAGAGAGAATCATGTCTCCTAAGATTGAAAAAAAAAATTCCACCGCTCTAGTAATATATATGACTCGAGATTGATTGCGAAGAAGAAATAATTAGGTGTAAGTTACCAAAACTGCAAAGGATAGATCAAAATGTATAGTCAAGTGGAGAAATGTATTATGCATCGTATAAAACATTGACTGAATTTCGTACATAAGTTAGGTTAGTCTAGGATAGGATGATTACTTCTTTTAACATAACATAGTATGAAGCTGATGCCTATTAAATATCTTGTAACAAACAGTAAGGGATGTTGTTCTAGATGTTAGGTTAGGTTGCGTAGGTATTAATGCATCCAACAGTGTATGGAAACCCTTCTACAAAAATGTGTGTAAATGCCAACATTATACCGACATCAAGCGTGAATTTGCTTACATTATACCAGCATATGCCGGCATATACCGCCATATGGCGGGATCAATCCGTGAATACGCCTACATTATACCGGCATATGCCGGCATATGCCGGTATCAAACCGTGAATACGCCTACATTATACCGGCATATGCCGACATATGCCGGCATATGGCGGTATCAATCCGTGATAAAATGCATGAAAAAAAACGAACGATGAAGGAAACCGTGCTACGCCATCGGACCCGAAACAGTCATCATGATCCTCAAGCAAAAAAAATATCCGAATGGTTCATCCACTCCAAGTTGGATTCTTCGTGCTTGAAAAAAGCAAAAGTCTACAGCTTCTTCTATGACACACTGAAACCACGCTACGGTGACAACGTCTCGCTCATCTACTCGGACACGGACTCGTTGCTGATCCAGTTCAAAGGCGTGGCCGACATTGAAGCGGAAATGAGCCAAGGACCCCTGGCTGAATACATGGACTTCCCCAACTATCCCAAAAATCACCCCATGTTCGATGAATCCAAGAAAGGACAGCTAGGACTACTGAAAAGTGAAACAGCTGATGACAACCCGTGTGAAATCATCTGCTTACAACCCAAGTGTTTCAGCATGTTGCCTGAGTCCGACGCCGCAAATCGGCTGCTAATGGTGTCAATTACCAGACACAAGCCAAAATCAAACATGAACAATACAGAGATATACATAACCAGAAAACATACACACACTTTGAGACAATACACAACATTCGTGCGCAAACATGCCAATTCCAAACTGTACGCACTATCAAAAACTGCCTCAGTAAATTTGAGAATAAGCGCTACTATCTCGACGCATGCACAACTCTTGCCTCTGGCCACCCGGACATTCCCAAAAAATCCATTCAAAACAAATCTACCGTCACTAAAAAGAGGGAGCGATGTGCCTTGGCTAATGAAATCGATGAGGAAATGGAATTTAACATGGAAGAGACGCCAGCCGGGTGAGACCGTCTTTAGCGTATGTAGTCGACTTAATGATGAAAGTACGTGTACCTCATCAGGTTTTATCCTCTAAATGATCATAAAATGTAAATAATACTTGTATGCTCTTATGTATATAGAAATAAATAGATTATAATAATAAACTTGTCTCATTGTCCACCAAAATAGGCCTTTGAAAAAAATATACATTAGAAAGAACAGTAACGAAACCCATAAAAAACAATGTAAATGATTCTAGGTAGAACAAATAAGTGTATAAAATTGACCATGATTGATTGTCCACCTGTAATATATTTTCGAACATGCGTGAATGTTGTACCAAAACCCTAAAATTGTTCACTTAAATGTGTATTTTAATCCATTAATATATATATGTATATAAAAAAATTGTTTCATTGTCTACAGAAAACTTCATCTGAAAAATTACGTGAACGCATATGCAACTGTTTGTTTCTTAACATTGGATCCTGACGAATCTATGAGAGATATATACATCAAATGCGACAAAGCGAGTGGATTTAATCAATAATATCAATCGTACAATATAAAATATCACGTATAAGCAATGGCTTCTATTCAAATGAGTCATTCAATAACAAACATAGTAATATATATCATGCCATCCTACCATGCGAAATATTCCAAAACAATCATATACGACATCGACAATACCTAATAACGTGCATCTATATAATCCGTACGTAAGCAATCGTAAATGAAAGCAACCAGATACCGTAAGGAAACTGAAATTTTCCCGTATGGAAAAACTAATCTTTGTGTGACCGCACATCCAGAGATAAAATAGCTAATTGTCATAGCTAATTACCACTTGCGGTTGAACTATAGCACTCGCTTCTACTTGCGTTTTGGAGACCGTCTGACTCCGGTCAACCCCTTCCCTCATCCCCACCCGTCCCGGGCAGTCTCTCTGTATCATCAGTATCTTACTTGACCACAAGAGTAATTGTCTTAACATATAACTATATTGCCCGAGATATACAGCGACTATGTCAGACACACTAACAAATAACATACATCCTAACAAATACATCGGCCGACTTTCTATGAACCATCAGTAACTAACTTGACCAAAAGATCAATTTGTCTTAACATAAAACTACAATGTCTGAGAAATACAGCGCCTGAGTCGGACACATTAACAAATTACATACCTCATAACAAATACATTCGATAATAGGTTCAAAGATCTAGTCATCCTATATCTAATTCCTTCACAAAGCATACATGTAGTCCCTATCTCCAGGGCATATTCGCGCCCCCATATCTCCAGGGCATATTCGCGCACCCATATCTCCACGGCATATTCGCGCCCCCATATCTTCAGGGCATATTCGCGCCCCCATATCTCCAGGGCATATTCGCGCCCCCATATCTCCAGGGCGTATTTGCGCCTATATATACTACTAGTGTTCAACCTTTGAGTGTTCTTACCTTGCTTACTAATGGGGCTGGCCTCATGTCTTAACTAGTTGCATAATTAAAGGTTCAGCCTATCGTCTTACAGAGCGCTGTAGTCGCTCTACCCTCATGTCGTACCTGGCTTTATAATAGCTCGGGCCTCATGTCGTACCTAGTTTTATAATTATAGCTTCAGCTTTGTGTCTTACCAAGCACTATCATCGCTCTCGCCTCTTGTCTTGCTTTGATCTATCATCGCTCTAGCATCATGCCTTACCTGGCTTTATAATAGCTCGGGCCTCATGTCTTACCTAGTTTTATAATTATAGCTCCAGCTTCATGTCTTACCAAACACTATCATAGCTCTAGCCTCATGTCTTACCAAGCACTATCACAGCTCTAGCCTCATGTCTTACCAAGCACTATCACAGCTCTAGCTTCATGTCTTACCGAGCACCATCACAGCTCTAGCCTCATGTCATACCAAGCACTATCACAGCTCTAGCCTCATGTCTTACCAAGCACTATCACAGTTATTTCAATGGGTATTTACTGATCGAATATTAACTTATTTAGTGTATTATTCAATGATGTAGGTACCGTTGTAATAGGATTTCAACTTGCTTTCATTGCTCGATCATTAAAATTGTTAGGTATGTTGACCAAATACGTATTAGTGAAATGCGGAATTATGTAGGTTCTTTGTTATTTTAGAGCAAAAGCCATAGTATTGGATTAAATCCGGCCGCTTTTGCCATTGTATGTATGTATATATTTCCACAGTTACGTCAGTATACACATCGTTATTTATGATACAAATAGAAGGCGCTGCAAATATACGTTCACGAATTTTCAATCCGTATGACTGTGAACAATGAAACATACATGTTCAAGTTTACATTTATTTATTTATTACGTAGTTACATAGTAGCATGGTTATATAGAAACATAACCATATTAGGAAACATTTATATATTAGGATCATATACATCCTAGGAACATTTATAGAATAAAACCTGAATACGTGGATGCACTTTCGTCATTCACGCACTTATAGTAGCATTCAATTAGAAATGATACCACTGTCTCGCTAGCGTAGCAATTCACCTCTATCCGTCACTGTCATACAGAGACCCTCTCTCGCGACGCACTGTACTTATGACCCCCGCATAACAGCGAGATTGCATCTCTACGTGTCAGTTTACGGCACCATTAATCACTTGCCGTATATATACCATTCGAGATTTAGTCCGCTTGCGGGCTGGAGATGATGAGATGTATATGTATATATCTATGATACCTAAGGTAATCGAGTGCAATTTCAATTGCACAGTTATATCGCATTCTCGATGCAAGGCAGGAGGTCATGTAATTCAATGCAGGCCATGTTGCATAACTGCAATTTCATTGCTAGGCATTCGAGTTAAATTTAGGATATTGCAAACAAACATTTATATAGTATATTTTATTGATAATAGACTTATAACACATTTTTTATTTGAGAATTACACGGGTTTATCATTTATAAGAGAACATATCTATAAATCCAACGGTGGACGCCGGTAACTGTACGAGACGTAAGTAAAGTCTCCGAGTGTCCCTCTGGTCCTATCTTGATCGGAGGCGTCAGAGGCACGTTGCGGTCTCAGTTTATCGATGATACGCGCTATTTCTCGGCTGTAGGTGCCACCTTGTCGAGCAACGATAGATAGCCTATTGTATACGGTCATTTGATTTGTATCTTTGCTGTAGTAAATTTTTTTTTTAATATTCTATATTGTTTATAGTATTTATATATATTTCTTGCCTACGGATTGCTGTGTTGGATACACGTGACCACTTGCTTTTAATTCATTTTTGCGAGTTTGAGCTGTAATGTTTCCGACTGGGTATCAGTACATAGCCCAATTCGGACAAATTAACGGTTAAAATGTATCTGAGTCAGTTAATTAGTACACTTTCACGAGGTATATCGTGCTCTACGTAGCGAAATTAAGTGATGATACATAGATAGGATAAATGGAGATGGGTGGCTCGGTGCTCATAGCGTATAGTTGTGTTTAGTTGTTACATTGCGTATTTATTGTGAATCCTGATTATTTACAGAATGCCAGTGCAAAACTGCAATTTATTATCCTCATAAGTACTGAGATTGGTTATGAGGAAAATAAATAGTCATATAATCCCACACTCATGAATTTCCCTTTTCTGAGATAATCATGCGGAGCTAAGCGTTTCATAACATATTATTACCTAACAATTTGATTCGTAAATAATAAACTCTGCAATTACAAATCCCAAAAATTTATCTCTGCTCATTTATTGAATATTGTTCACACATATAACTTATTTCACTGAATCGGTGTAAATTATCTTTATAAACCTAATGATCGAATGATGCCTACAGCAAGTGCCAACCTTATTTGAACATTACTTGATTTGCCAGCGACTAAAATGAGCTGTCGGTTGACCAATGTTAGTTGAAGAAGAAAAATAAATAAAGCTTTGAAAAAGTTAAATTCTAAAATAAGTAGAGCGATGCGCTTTTAAATAATTAACAAATTTACACTAGGGAGTATAGAAAGTGCTCATGTGAACTCTTAAACAAACCTCTCTGATTATGAAGATTTAAAAATTGTTCCACGACTTTACTTTGTCGAAAGGAAACTAAATCTGCTTGTTAACGTGCTCTTTAAATCATATGTCATAAAAAAACATTGAGAAGTCCTCTTCCCGTGGACCCTCATAGGGAACCAAACACAATCTCTTCGATAAACGACAGGTGGTTCAGTTATCTTCTTCCTTCGCGCCTCCCTTCTTTCTTGTTAAAAACGTATCACTGATAAAAATTATAATGATTATAATCTTTATTGGAGCACTTGATGGTACAATGATGATTACAGAGAACAAGTTTGGCAGAGCATTGCTTCCAATACATTCAAACTACGCACCAAAAGAACGTACAAGGAGACAAGACAGAGTAGGGATGAAATAGTAGAGTTAGTGACAAGTGCGCCTGGATAAATTTTATGTCCCTCGCCTACAATAATATGTATATAAGAAAACTCAATGTTTGAGAGGTAAAGAACATAACCACCTTTCAGACAACATATCAGGGACGTCGCCCAGCCTGACATCCACATACGTGCAATGGGCTCGCAACATGTAAAGGCAGACAGATGTCAAACATTTTCATATCAATAGCGGGATCTTCCTGAGCCAGCAAGATTCTGACCCACCTCTCTATTACTGGCGATAATTCGGATCCTTCACAATTACATTAGGCCTCCAGGAAAGAATTATTAAAATGTATAATACGCTCCTGGAGGCTAGAGGCACTTTTTTCTAGCTCGTTCCGTAAGGATTTGAGGATTTTAAATTTTTAAGGATTTAAAATTTATTAGGTATAATGACATGTTGACAAAATAACAGAAATATCAGAATACACAGATGATACGTACCAAGTCTTTGTCAGTGTGAGCTGTTCTAAAGACAACATTTGCTACTTGGGTGAATTTAATATTAACTTATAACTCGGGTTGAGGAGTAACGACCAACCGATGAACATTGTTGGAGTACATCCTCTACTCTCCACTTTTCAATATGTTGAGACAGATGCAAGCATTACATTGGACCATTAATTTCAATAAAAATAGGCAGAGTAAGTCGGATCACCGACGTTTACTTTGTCATGACTATTTACTGTTTCAACAGTCATTTATTAAAAAGATTGAGAGCAGAAAATGTTCGACATGAGGTTGTCTATTACGTTACTCACACATTGTTTGGCGTACGATGACACCAATTTGAAACTAACTGCATAGTTAGCATGACATATTAACAAATGCACACGGGAAAGAAATATTTCAATGAGTCATAATCGATGGGTACAATAAATGAGCGGATTTCTACATAAAAAAGATAATTGGAAGTTTGAGCATATGTGACAAGAAAAAAGTAGAATGAAAGCATCTATAAGATGAAACTGATGAAACATAAATAGTTGACACGGTAAATAGCTTAGTAAAAGTAAATTACATTTCAAGAATTTCTGCACGTACACGTTCAAGCAGGTATAATTTTAGTTTACGTTCAAAGGTAGCGATACTTCTGCCCGTCCTTTTATCTATGGTAATCGAATTCCAGGATTTAGCAGCTCTGAATTGTAAAAAGGAATTGGGACTGTGTTGACGAGTGTCGGGAATTTACAAATCCGCGTTGTTGTGAAGATCATACATAAGATTATTAGGTAAATGATTCATAGCTTTGTAGACAAACACTGTAGAGTAAAAGTTGATGATTTGACACAGTGGGAGAATGTTCCATTGACACAAAAGAGGCAACGTGTGGTCACGTCTGCTAGCATGTGATAGTGTTCTGATGGCACGCTTTTAACTAAGAACGATAGGTCTTACATGTTTTGTAGGTAGACTCATGTTTACACAATGCGTCACAAAGGGACGAATAATTCTATTGTACAAAAGACTTTTAGCAGGAGTCGTATTACAATTTCGAATTTTGGATAGGATGCCACACGATTTGGATAATTTCCCGGCAACGAATGAGACGTGATCTCTCCAGTTAAGTCTGATCTACTACTACACTGAGAAACTTCGTTTCAGTTACATATGCCACCTGTTGACCGTTCAATTCGACTTGTGTGTAAGGAATGGGTATTATCCTCCTGGAAAATATCGTGACCTGCGTCTTGTCGACATTTAGCGTCAGCTTGTTGGATGTGAACCAGTTTGAAATGTGAACCACTTGATTATTCATATTAGTAATAGTATCGTTAAGGTTTTTCCCGGTCGAATAAACTGAATATCATCTGAAAAAAGTACAAAGGATAACCTGTCGCTAGTGTTTACAATGTCATTAATATATTTAAGGGAGGGCAAAGGCTTAAGGATCGACCCTTGCGAAACTCCCATATTTAACGCTGATGATTGTTTATTCCAAGTCACTAGGTGTTTTCTATCAAGAAGATAACTTTTTATCCAGCTTTTATCGATGGAACTAACTCCATAATGCTGTAATTTTGCAACCAAAATCTCATGATTCACGCAATCGAACGCTTTGCTAAGATCCATAAAAGTTGCAACGGTGACTTTACCACTCTCAAACCCATCAACAACGTCTCAGCTCGATGCATTCCGCGCGTTTATTTTCCGAATGCTTCTTGCGCAGAAGCCAGAACTGCTCATCTAATTAATCCATATCAGCATTTGCATGTATTTGAATCAACTCTTATGACAGAAGCGCTAGCTTATTTATAAGAATTGAACAAAACATCTCTGTGTCATTGAACTGCCAGTTTGTGGATTGAGTGGCTGCATCCTCTTCTGCCATTATAGGGAGCGCACGTAGTGAGAGCTCTGCATGAAGCGGCAAGTGATCTGACAAAGGCGTATATTTCTCAACATAAACCAGCGTGACATTGATGGCCATTGCGTTGTGATTAACATGAGTATACGTGTTCTGTGGCAGCAGTGCAACATCTACAAAGCCTAGTTTATTGTCCGCTAGAAGTACCTGCCCTTCGCTAAATGTGCTGCTGCCTGGGTGGCAGTTAAAGTCCCTATAACACAAACATGATCGTTATTCGATCCCCGTAATACAGCCTCTAGGGATAAGCACCCACACATTAGCAAAAGTCTTAAGTTTTTCATACGTCGATTGTTTGAACTTGATAAGTAATTGAGTAACGCTA
>SDVV010041118.1:0-10468 GCA_016164225.1 Gammarus roeselii | reverse complement strand
AATTGTATTATTTAGTGTCGCAGGCAGCGCTGTTATTTCAATTGGTATTTATGGCTAGTCTTTGCTCGACCTATAACTTTGTAAATAGGTATTGTAGAGGGTAAGTATTATTGTATGATTTAACATTAGAGTTTATTGCTTCGCTATATCCTCAATAAATTTTAGCCTGGCACAAAGGAGGTTGACCGTATGTGTAGGATTTTCTTTCTTTTTAATAGTATTCTTATATATCGCTTTATTTAGTGTCGCTGACGCCGCTGTCGTTTCTACTTGCTTTCATTGCTCGCACATTATCTTTTTTAGGGTATTATGTGCTGCAATTATACGTTCATGTATTTTCAATACGTATGACTGTGGACAATGAATCCTACGTGTCCAAGTTAATTTTTATTCATCTATTACATAGTAGCATGGTTACATGGGAACATTTACATAATAGGAAATATTTCCATAATGGGAACTTTTACATCATGGGAACATTTACATCCTTGAAACATTTAGAGAATAAGACCTGAAGACGTGGATGTACTTTCGTCATTCACGCGAGTGTACTCGCCAAAGACGGCTTCCCCAAGCTTGAGTCTCTTCCAAGTTAAACCCTTGCTTACATTGGTATCATCATCCACGACACATCGCTTCCTCTTTTTAGTGATGGTAGGTTCAATTGAATGGATTTTTTGGGAAACAGACTGAATGCCCATGGGCAAGAGTTGTGCATGCATCAACATAGTAGTGCTTATTTTCAAATTACCTGAGGCAGTTTTTAATAGGGCGTATAGTTTGAAGCTGCTTGTGCGCGAATGTTGTGTATGGTCTCGAAGTGCAAGAATGTTCATCATGTTCATGTTTGATTTTGACTTTTGTTTGGTAATTGACACCCTTAGCAGCTGATTTTGTGGCGTCGGACTCGAGCAACAAACTGTAACACTTTGGTTGCAAGCAAATGATTTCACTCGGTAGTCGTTGGCTGTTTCGCTTATCAGTAGCCCCAGCTGTCCTTTCTCTGATTCATAGTACAAGGGATGATTTTTGAGTTAGTTGGAGAAGTCCATGTAACCAGCCAGGGGAGGTTTACGCATTTCCGTCTCAATGTCATCCACATCTTTGAACTGGAGAGCAACGAGTTCGTGTCCGAGTAGATGAGCGAGACGTTGTCACCGCAGCGTTGTTTCAGAGTGTCATAAAAGAAGCTGTAAACTTTGGCTTCAGCTTTCTCAAGCATGTAGAATCCAACTTGAAGTGGGTGAACCATTCGGACATTTTTCTGCTTTGGGATCATGATGACTGTTTCGGGGCCGACGGCGTAGCAGTTTTTCAGGAGAGTGTTGGCAGCGTGTTTTCGGAACTCGTTGGTTGTGCACATAACCTTTGCCTCTAGACTTCTGTTGAGCTGATTGGAAAGAAGCTGGCCGTATATACTATTTGATAAAAGCTTAAATAGGGACTTTTTGATGGAGTTTGTAGACTCCTGACGTGTTTGGATATTTTTCATAAGAATGATTTGAAGACAGGTTCCTGTTTGATTGGAAAAATTCGATGAACCTCGGTGACTTCCAGTCCTTGTCTGAGGAGTCAGTTTGGGGCAGATGACTGGCAACCAGCTTACGATCTGCTCGTTTCCTGGTTTTGAGATGTTCCAAGCCTGCCAAGAGTTTTTTTGTGATGGTCAAAACATCGTACAAGCTGACTTCTTTGTGACGTAGTAGTAGTGGCAGCTCGTCTGTTTTTCGTGCAACCTCGTCGCTGACGGGCATCGATACAGACAATGTACGTGTACTCGCCAGATCAGTCCGCGCTTATCAAGTCGAATGCTTAAATTTCTTCGGGTGTGTGCTCATGGATTTTGCTAATGACAAGTGGCTCACTCAAGCATCCACCATAAAGACTGTTAAAGTCACACATTGCTGCTTAAGACACAGGTAGTTTAGAGTCAAAGTCTTTGCATCGGGGATTGTTTATCTTGGTAAGACCTTTCGTCAATGTCACAAACCCGCATCTTGTATTTTTGACAATCAAGTGGAGTAGATCGATATCTTTGGCCAACTCCAGTTTCATCTTGCCTTTGTAGAGGGCGGCTTGCATTGCAAAGCCAGGGACACTCACAAAATGGACGGGATCCAGGGTGTAGTCGTGTCATGGTCTCCCTTTTCGGTTTTTGGCTAGACTATCTTCAGTTGAGTTGAGAAAGGAGTACGAGTCAATAAACTTGACACAGTACTTGCTCGTAGCATCGTTCAAGGATACAGAGATGCTGAGCATCTTGCCTTACTGTTCTGGCAACACACGGATATTCGAGAAGTTAGTGCCGTTCAGTCCTGTTAATATAAATCTCATGTCATAAGCTGATGCATTGTGAGCTCTGCAAGGCATGAACCTGGGTTTTCTCCGTGATTTTGATGTTGCAATTCGAACACAGAGCCCTAAGTAGTTGCCAGAAATCACTTCTTTATTGGGTCCAAAGACACCCTCGATGTAATGATTATAGTGGCGAACTCGTTTATTACCTTTTTCTCCAAAAGTGTCCCCGCAGCACTCACATGTTTTGCTTTCGCAATATTTTTTAAGTCTTGTTAAGTGAGGACGGGGATGGGGACAATGGTACAGTATCCATGTAATCATAATAATCCAGCAACATATTTTTGACGAGATGTGTCATCATCTCCTCAAGCGGAACTGAAGTCGAATCGACTACTCTGTGCCTTACAATTTTACCGTCTTTATCCACTAAGGTATAACTGTACATGCACAACTTGTGTATGTTAACTACATTTTTTCCCTCTCGGCATGGCTCCAGCATAGATTCACAGTCATAACAACAAACAACGGGTGGTTCCGTTACTGCATGCAAGGCCGAGAATTGATACATTTCGCCTTCTTCATGCAAACTGATGTTTTGCAAGCCTGTACTGGACAAACACAGTCGTATGTGTTCAGCTTCTTTACTCTCATTCATGCCCTGCATGCAGAATGAACAAAAAAAGTGTTATGTAATCTTTGAATTTCTAAACGTGCCCGTAATTGTTGTGAAACATTGAACAAGCGCGACAGGATTGACTTCTCAGATTTGTTCAGGATAGATCGTGCGTGCCTCACTGCAGCTAAACTGCCCCTGTATACACTGGCATGACTATAACCTTCCTTTTTTTGTGAGCTGATATAATCTAATGTTAACTTCACAATCCCTTTCTTAGACTAGAAAATCTTATGAAGCAACAGGTTTGTCCAAGGCTAGGCTTGGAAAGTTGATCAGCAACAGGTTTGTCCAAGGCTAGGCTTGGAAAGTTGATCAGCAACAGGTTTGTCCAAGGCTAGGCTTGGAAAGTTGATCAGCAACAGGTTTGTCCAAGGCTAGGCTTGGAAAGTTGATCAGCAACAGGTTTGTCCAAGGCTAGGCTTGGAAAGTTGATCAGCAACAGGTTTGTCCAAGGCTAGGCTTGGAAAGTTGATCAGCAACAGGTTTGTCCAAGGCTAGGCTTGGACAGTTGAAAAAGTGTCTTCAAGCGTGAGATAAGTAAACTCTGATTCCCGTTTTTTTAGAGATGTGTATTTTCTCGCAAATAAAAATGTGAGTTGAGTCTTGCCAATACACAATTATTATTTTTATCTTTATGTTTTCAATATGTTGCCGGCCTGGGCAGTTTTTGGGCCATGGAACATTATCCCCCGTACGTTTTGTTCCATATACCCCTGTCCTGTAGAATTTAAGGTCTACACTGGGTACTGTATTAATGGACCAGCCGCTACCTTCACGCTCCTGCTTTTCTAATTTGCTCTGCAAATCTACCCCGAAATTCTCAATAAACTCACCCAAAAGGTTTGTTTTTGTCAACTGGATAGCTGAGGTGTTCATCACCCAGTCTTTGTCATCTACAGATGCATCCTCAGCTTGTTTGCTCATCTTAACCTTCACGGCGCATTGGAGTCTTTGGAATGTGCCAATTTTAGATTCAGTGTGTTCCACTAATTCCTCGCGTCCCAATGTCATCAGTGTGGATATGTTGACACGTTCAGGGTATGGTATAATTTTTGAAGTGACAATATTGTTTTCCAAAATGTCTATAGTGGTAGGCGGATAAAATATAGGCTCACGCAACGGAGCAGATTGATCCTGAGTAATATCCGAACCTGGTTCCGATTAGGCAGTAGACGGACACTGAAGCGAAGATATGTCCTCAGTAGGCATGGGCGTGGATGTCTCCAACGACAAGGATGGCGTAGTACTCGATGTTGCTGTGCTAGTCCGACTCGAGGGAGGGTCCGAGCTAACAGTCGGATCAGTACTTTGTAGCTCCGATTGACCTATGCTAACAGTAGCCGGCGCTTAAGACGGATCAACAGTAGGCTGATCTCCTGGTTGTTCCGTAATGGGGGCAGTGCGTTTCGCGCTAGCTTCCGCCTTTGCACCATTTGTTACCTTTTTTGGACATGTAACCTTTTGGACCTCTTAACCTTTTTGGGGTTGTAATCTTTTTGCTTGCTGTAACCATTTTTGGGCATGTAACCTTTTTAGACCTTGTAACCTTTTTAGGGCTTGTAATATTTTTGTTTGCTGTAACCTTTATGGGCATGTAACCTTTTTGGACCTTGTAACCTTTTTTGACGGTGCATGCATTGGTGGTTGAACTGGCATTGGGTGTTGAACAGGCATTAAACCAGGTGTCGGGCAAGCAAGCGCGTCACTACGCTGCATATCTTGGTTATGCACACTCTCTCCTCCTCCTCGAGTATCCAACAATGGCGTATCCACATCGTAATATTCTCTTGATTCATCCAGCAAAAGTAAACAGATAACAAAGTTATTGGAAGATACATCTATAATAAAACAAAAAGAAAAGACTAGCAAAGTTACAGAATGATATCTCTAGAATAAAACAAAAAATAGACATGTTAGAACTAGCGACACTTACATCTCGAGTGAAAATATGACTTGCAAAAACAACATCAACACTGTAAATATGCTTGAGCTGCAGCATTTACCGTTTTATACAACAGTGTATGATAACTTGGGCAAGAGGCTTGCCACACACCGTCAGAGGCTATACGCTGCCAGATGTACGATAACAAAACCAAATCTAACGAAATCAAAGCAAAACCGATGTACGTGTTATAACCTGTACGGCAATGACGTCACCCTTGACTTGTAGGGTGAGTTAGGGGTGGGGTAGAGGAGTTTTATACAATTGGCACTGCTGAGGCTATGGAGACATACACCCATTGCTTTTCGCTTTGCCTGGACCTCCTTTGCCCCGGACTACAGCCTCTCGTCGCGCGACCCCGTGATCCACTACAGCCTCTCGTCGCCCGACCCCGTAATCCATTACAGCCTCTCGTTCCCTTTCCCCGTGATCCATCTCAACGTTTGAAGCATCTCACCGAAATGGAAGTCTACAGGATGAAAAACATGATTGTATCATACAATCGAAACATCAAGAGATTCTTGTTCGTCGAGGGTGATAATTTTGTGCCAACGACACTAACAACATTTAAAGTTATCCTAAACATTTTGAAGATGAAATTGGATTCGTCTATCTTGATAGGACAGGAGTCTTCGAGTGTAGATTTACTTTGTCATCAATAAGGTGCTTCGTTGATGTTTTCAACCTCAAAGTCGTCTCGTCATAGATATAAAATCCTTCTCCGCCCTGACTTCCTAACACACGAATGCACAATCCTGGATATGATACAAGATCCTTCGTACTCTTCCTCCGAAGCTCGTATGTTTAAATGCATATTGGAACAAACCGAACATAAAACTAGACTTGATCCTAGATACGAAATGATGGATTCCACAACCCATACCTTCTACTCCGGTGCTCAACAACACGACAACAAGACCCAAGCGTTGGAAGCGGCAAATTTCAATAGCGTACCCCAAGACCAAGGCAGCAGGACCCAAACGATCGATGTTGTAAATTCCTATAGTCGTCCCCAAGATCGAGACCAACGCTCGATGTACCTGACAAATCCTATTTTGGGGCATCACAATACACCTTTGGGTCCTTCCCCTCAGCTTCTGAAGACGTTGCAGACGGCCCGAAACGGAGCTTATTTATGTAAATTAATCCATACTACACTATAGGATTAAATAAAAAATGATAATAAATGTAATTATTTAGTCAATAAAAAAACATTAAAAAAAATTGTATTCACAAACATTTGTATGGCATCATACCGTGTGGTACCCGAGGCCGCCCCCTCCACCAGGCGCAAGGGACTGGGGGAGACGCTGATGCAGGCTGAACCCGCGACGGAGGTGACTTGGGAGACCAAAGATTCGTTGATGGATTGCAGGCTGCTCGGGAGAAGTGGGAGCCTTGTCACTCTTTTGATAAGGGGTTTCAGGGCCACTAGCTGGATTGGTGTGTGAGATAATATATACACAATCAGCATGGGTGGATATTAGAGGTTATGCACAGCCTAAGTTGGGGTGTTGTGATCTGTTCTTCACACAACCTTGTTTTTATTCCAACTTATGATGACTTGACTTTTCTTCCGATGACTTGACGCAAGAGCGCTACTAACAAATTCTCCAAACTAAAACTACCCCCCTTAGCCACCGATCAATTCTAAACGGTAACTTGGTCCTCAAACACAAGCTAAATGCATAATACCAGTAACCAAAAAATGCATTCTGTTCGTCAGCATGTCCGAAACCACCACCACCATAACTCTCAACATTGAGACACCATCTTATCATTTTTACTTTGACAATACATATATTTTTTATGTTGCTACCGATCACAATTGTCTTTGCCAATTACCATAAGTGTTAACTAGCGTTTTGTCTATTTCTATGTTTTAAATGTTCCAGTCGTTTTAATATAATTTGACAAAGGCTAACTCGATTTTAATATAATTCATTGAATTATTTCCAACAATTACCGTACCATTTTTGATGATACAATCATTGCCTTATGAGCTAATATTTTGCTTTGTCTTCTATAACAGAAGTGTATTCATCCGACTTGTGTACTCCAGCATTGTATTATTCTGATTGTCAATCATTGAATCATTTCCTAGCGGTCTTGAAGTGTGTATATTGTATATTCAGTTGTTTGGAATGCTTTACTTATGTCGCCTTCTCACCTCTTCATTATTAATACAATCGTTTAGACCCATCTTTACAATATGTTAGCGCTTTTCGTTTTCCCACCCCAATATTGTATTCATATTTTCTGTATAATTCATGTCGTCCATCCTCATCTTTGTCATCGTACAATAATGTAGATTACTCATTACAATATGTTAGCAAATCTTGATGTCCCAGCCCCATGCATGCGTGTTTTGCCACCCCATGTACTTATTATTTTCCACACCCATGTATTTTGTTATTTATCCACCCAAAGTATTTCTTATTTTTCAACCCCGCGTGTCACTGGTTTTTCCAACGCTACATAGTCGAAATTATTTTATCAAAATAGAGTTTTTCTGAATGTGCACTGATGATACTATTGTACATAATATTTCGCTCCATGTAATCCGAACCGGCGGACCCTAGAGATGAGCTGTGATGAATTCAAATTGAACTCTCGTTTTTCGTTAATTAAAATAGCGTAGTTGATAATGAAGTTTCATGTCTTATGTTTAAGAAATTATTTCTTACCTAAAAATTGAAAACCCATTGCTAGACGATGGAAATGAATGATCTAATAATAATAATAATATCCGACTTTGAAAACGTTATTTCCACAGGATCCAGTTTGAACCAATTGTTTTGGCTGATGATACTGCTAAGGTTGATCCTGTTGAACTTGTCCATTCAAAATTTGCTGTGGCTGATGATCCTGCCAAGGTTGACCCTGTTGAACTTGTCCATTCCAAGATTGACCCTGCCACGTTTGACCCTGCCATGGTTAACCCTGTTGAAGATGTCCATTCCAAGATTGTCTCTGACAAACATGAAACTGACATTGCTGGGGGTTCATATGCAAGTACTGCGGGCCCGGCTGATGATCCTGCCAATGTTGTCCTTGTCAAGGAGGGCCCTGTTGAAATTGTCCTTTCCAAGATTGTTGGGGGTACCACGTTTGACCCGGAAAATACGATCCCTGCGGATACCACGCTTGTTCTTGTGCGTATAACGACCGTGAAATGTTGAAATTGATCCTGACACTGATTTGACCAATGAGATTGATGTGATGCTGCTGCTGCTATGTTATACGAGATTCACCCTGTTACAGGTAGCGGTTTGTGGATACTGGTAGATCCTATTTGCAACGCTATCCGTTGATGCTCCGGCATTGCCCAGACTGTAAACGGAGAATAAAGAAGACAATTGTAAAATATATGTTTTTTCATTGTTGAAATAATTCACACACACAAAAAAATACAAATAAATAACCACTAGGCGAGGGTCGAATAGCCATGAGTTGATGTGAGATTAAAGAAGAAAAAATGTTTTAATTTAATTTTTCTGAAAATCACACATAAAAATAATGTAATCACTACCTACGATAAACCTGCTTGGCAATAATCAGTCATCCAAACAAACATAGGTTAGGTTAGGTTAAGGGTTTCGTCAGATCGAAACAAAGTCAGATGATGTTCACGAAGGGGTCTTAAAAGGGGTCATCTTCTTCCCTAGATGGAATAGTATCGGCGGTGTCATTCCACTCGCTTTACTCAAGGATTACAGTATCGTCAGAAAAGGACCCCATCGTTTTCCTATATAAGTGACTATCTTTTATTAGATCATCTATCTCACGTTGACGGGTGTCTAAAGCATCCCAAAGCTGGAAAGGATCCTCAATTGGAGTCGAAGATACTACCGGCTGGATGACATCATCTCCGAACCCTACAACCTCCCCCTCCTCTAGAAATCCAAAGTGAGGGGAGTCGCCAGGAATGGCTTCGATAATGCTCAAATCGAGCATCCTAAGCTGGGCCAAATGACTAGGTTGAATCATTCCATATTCCAAAATATCACCAGATTGATCGATTTCGAGTGTCGAATCGTTGTCTTCCTGTGGTGATCCCTATTATGGCGATAGAAACTGGCTACAAGGTCATGTACTGCTCGATGTCGGTGAGCATTTACGAAAATATCTTATAAAACCTGCTCAGTGCCTTCATCAAGCATAAGAACATTATCGTCTATCTAAGCCCCCTGAGGGGGATATTCACTTAAATAAATGATGCTATCCTGGTCTTGATCTAAGCTGTTAATCGAGGCATTTACAAGCGAGTTACTCACTGTCAAGTTATCTGGGTCGCTAATCGAGCCCACAAGGTTCAAAGGTTCACGAAAGTGACGAAACAAATATGAAGACCCCTCTGGGCAAAACGGTCCCCACGAATGATCGTGACAAGACAGTAGGACTTGTGCAGGGGTCGCATGCCTTGGAATCTGTGACTTAAAATAATCTGCCCGCGCGCGCCCCCGCCTGTGGCTGAGTCATCGATGACCTGAGACCAGACAGCCTCCTGGAAACCAATCTTTATTAAAAAAACATAAGAAATCCATGTCATGAGACAGGGTCATTTTGTATTTAGAGGCTGATGGGGGGTTCGAGGCACACTTTGGCTTTTTTACTGGTGGGCCAGCAACTGTAGCGTGAAAAGATACGGTCGAAGTTGCTTCACCAGCAGCATTATCGCTTCCGTCAGTTGCGGTCGCCTGGGCAGGCGCGCGAACGGATGCAACAGTTGCGATGGTGGCGGGAGCACTAGCGCCATGAGCTGTAGCGGGCGTGGTAGCACCGGTAGCTGAAGTATCTCGTGGCCGCTTCATGGGTCGAGTAGAGCAGCTAGCTTGCTCAGTAGCCGCGCACAGAGCTGGTACAAACGGCACACCTGGAGTGCCTTACACACCTGAGATCGGGGTAGAGTGCCTTATCTTGTATGATGTCCCAGGACAATCTGATGGAAAAAAATGATGAATTAGAACCCATAACACTGACCTCCCCCCTCTGATAATCTGTTGAAAAAATACGAATTAATACACAAAAACACGTACACAACCGTATGTATTGAGGTCCTGTTATAATTGAAGAAACAGTTTTGGGAGAAAGACTTACTGCGGACATTACCAGGGAAGAGGTACAGGAGGCGGTGGACGCGATGAAAGCAGGGAAAGCCCCTGGTTTGGATGGGTTGCGACCGAGTGCCTGAAGAAGGGTGGAGTAACGATTGTCGAATGGTTGGTGAGGTTACTGAACTTGTGTTTTGCGGCAGGCGTGATACCGAGTGAGTGGCGCAGTGCCTGCATTGTTCCGCTATATAAGGGCAAAGAAGATAAAAATGAATGCTGCAACTCGAGAGGTATCAGTCTGTAATGTGTTGTTGGTAAGATGTACGGGAGAGTGCTGATCAAAAGAATTAGAGACAGTACGGACTGCGCAATTGGAGAGGAACAGTGTGGCTTTAGGAGTGGTAGAGGGTGTACCGATCAGATATTTGCAGTGAGACAGGTATGTGAGAAGTACCTTGCCAAAGGAAAGGATGTGTTCTGGGCCTTCATGGATCTGGA
>SDVV010041117.1:0-10468 GCA_016164225.1 Gammarus roeselii | reverse complement strand
TATATATGTAGGTACACAATCTGCTAAAGATTGGTATAACTACAAAATCAAGTGGATAGATTTTATAGGAATAAAACTTAAATCAATAAAGAAATACCTAACCTGAGTATGAAAACGTTGAAAAAATAGGTTAAGATAGGTTAGGACGGGTTAGGTTTACGACCTTTCTGTAATACAAACCAATAGTGAAAAATGCTACAGTGGATCTGGTGAATGCTCGAATAAGTCAGATAATCTGAATTGGTACGTTATCTCATAACAAAGCCTGAATTAATCGAAAACTTTTAAGTGTACAAACTGCAAACAGATCACAAACATTTATAAAAGTAAGACATGCGGGAATAAGCATATTGTAAATACACGTTAGCGGATAACATACTTGAGATCTACATTAAATTAATAATGAATTTTAACACTAACACTACACAAATCCGGTAGATTAGTTCTCCAAGACGACATGGAACCGGACCCAAATCCAAAGTCGAGAGGTGAAACGTATCAATACTTTAGATCATTACATCCAAATAGGCGTATTTCATACCCAACATTCCATGAAATTAGGCAAATTTATATCAAATACAGATATATTCCAATGATAACCAATCAAAATATACAACAACAACTATAAAATAGCTAAATAAGATTTGCTACTCTACCCTAACCGATAATGATTAACTATTATATACGGTGTATCCTACCACACCCAGATGATAAATCCTACTCCAATATCCCACGTGATCTGGTTCATGACTAAGATCGTATACTAATAACATGGCAGCATAACAGTCATACCGAAAGTATCTGACATTTAACACTGAGTTAAATGTCAGGATCGAACCTTCATAATGAGTGTTAGATATAAGAGACGTCGACCATTCTTTTTGAGACGATGATACATATTATTCAAGAGGATCGTATCTGCATAATGAGTGCCTGATTTAAGAGACGTCGACCATTTTTGTTATGACGATGATGCATATTAATAAAGAGGATCGAACCTTTGTAATGAGTGTTAGATATAAGAGACGTCGACCATATTTGTTAAGACGATGATACATATTAATCAAGAGGATTGAACCTTCATAACGAGTGTTAGATATAAGAGACGTCGACCATTCTTGTTGAGACAATGATACTTATTAATCAAGAGAATCGAACCTTCATAATGAGTGTTAGATATAAACAGCGTCGACCATTCCTGTTGAGACGATGATACATATTAATCAAGAGGATTGAACTTTCATAATGAGTGTTGGATTTAAGAGACGTCGACCATTTTTGTTGAGATGATGATACATATTGATCAAGAGGATCGAACCCTTATATTGAGTGTTTGATATAAGAGACGTAGGCCATTTTTGTTAAGACGATGGTACATATTAATCAAGGGGATCGACCCTTCATAATGATTGTTAGATATAAGAGACGTCAACCATTCTTTTTGAGACGATGATACATATTATTCAAGAGGATCGTATCTGCATAATGAGTGCCTGATATAAGAGACGTCGACCATTTTATATGAGACGTCGAGCATTCTTGCTGGGACGATGATACATATTAATCAAGAGGATTGAACCTTCATAATGAGTGTTAGATATAAGAGACGTCGACCATTATTGTTGAGACGATGGTACATATTAATCAAGAGGATCGAACCTTCATAATGATTGTTAGATATAAGAGACGTCAACCATTCTTTTTGAGACGATGATACATATTATTCAAGAGGATCGTATCTGCATAATGAGTGCCTGATATAAGAGACGTCGACCATTTTATATGAGACGTCGAGCATTCTTGCTGGGACGATGATACATATTAATCAAGAGGATTGAACCTTCATAATGAGTGTTAGATATAAGAGACGTCGACCATTATTGTTGAGACGATGGTACATATTAATCAAGAGGATCGAACCTTCATAATGATTGTTAGATATAAGAGACGTCAACCATTCTTTTTGAGACGATGATACATATTATTCAAGAGGATCGTATCTGCATAATGAGTGCCTGATATAAGAGACGTCGACCATTTTTGTTGAGACGATGATACATCGTAATCAAGAGGATCGAATCTTCATAATGAATGTTAGATTTAAGAGACGTCGACCTTTTTTGTTAAGACGATGATACATATTAATAAAGAGGATTGAACCTTCATAACGAGAGTTAGATATAAGAGACGTCGACCATTTTTGTTATGACGATGATTCATAATGATTCATATTAATAAAGAGGATCGAACCTTCATAATGAGTGTTAGATATAAGCGACGTCGACCTTTTTTATTAAGACGATTATACATATTAATCAAGAGAATCGAACCTTCATAATGAGTGTTAGATATAAGCGACGTCGACCATTTTTGTTGTGACGATAATACATTTTAATCAAGAGGATCGAACCTTCATTATGAGTGTTAGATATAAGTGACGTCGACCATTCTTTTTGAGACGATGATACATATTAATCAAGAGGATCGAACCTTCATAATGAGTGTTAGGTATAAACATCGTCAACCATTTTGTTTGAGACGATGATACATAAATCAAGAGGATCAAACCTTCATAATGAGTGTAAGATATAAACATCGTCGACGATTCTTTTTGAGACGATGATACATATTAATCAAAAGGATCGAACCTTCATAATAAGTGTTAGATATAAACATCGTCGACCATTCTTTTTGAGACGATGATACATATTACTCAAGAGGATCGAACCTTCATAATGAGTATTCGATATAAGAGGAAAGTGTGAGAAAATTGGGAATGTCAAAATTTAAGCAAGCCACACAGCAACAAACCGATTTCTACCACTCCTGTGGATTGTCACAAATTATATGATTCACCATGAATGAAGTTACCTGCGCATCGTAATCATTGATTGATCATGAGAGACTGTAGCTTATTGTATGGGTTCAGTTAAGCGGTTCAAAATTGATCCACTTGTGAATTCGTTCATGGGCTTTATTGAACAAATAAACATGCTTAATATGGAACTTCAATATTTCATGAGTAGCTCATCATTCGGTAGCATTCCAAAGTAGATTTTGTTTACCCACAAAAAAGGTTCACTGATGACAGCTCTTGGCGTGTAAGCAGGAATTGACCGCTATTTAAAACAACTTTGTGTAAGTTTGAATTTTGAAATTGATCCTCTGGTTTGTGTTTTTTCACTGTAAATAATCTTTGATTTCAATTGATTTTAAATCTATACAGCTATGATCAAATCGTTCTGGGTGCCATGAGCACCCATGAGTGAGGAAAACCTCTCAAGTCCTTAAAAGCTCAGCTTTGCAAACATGTTTGCGATGAGACGACGTTCCGAATAGAGGAATTAGTACATTCCAACAAATTTATGTGATATTTTAGTGGTTAATGAGGACATACCATCAACGTTTTTAATATTAGGTTAAATGTAATGAGGATATAGCAATCGATGTCTTTGGTATTTGGGAGTAAAAATTTTGGAACCATTTCGCAGGATGAAAGGAGACAAACCCCAGACGAATCTCATATAAGTCGAACTTTAGGTCCCAATGTCTCATAAGAGGTTAGTGAAATGTTTAATGTAGCTTCAAACTAAATCGTCCTAATCCAGCAAGAATGTTCCGGTGTGTCTCAAAGAGGCTGGTTGATGCATGAGAATAGACCCCAGGGGAGTGATAAAGGCTAACACCATAAACACTCACAACCTGGTCCTTCTCAAGAACGGACAACCCACCCGAATCAACCCCGAAAGTGGAACTGCCATCGATTTATCCATATGCTTCCCCACTCTGGCACCCCAACTCGTTTGGGGAGTTTTGCCTTCAACACACGACAGCGACCATAACCCGGTCATCATATCGCTTCTTACCAAACAACCAAGAAACCCTGTCCCACAAGAACTTCGATTTAACTACCGGAAAGCCAGCTGGGTGGAATACTCAGCACATTTCGCGTGGAGTGATATGGACAACATCCCCGAAAACATGTCGGAACACGAAATCGTCGCCAAACTATACGATAAGTTTCAAGCCGCAGCCGAGGCAAGCATTCCCCAATATGCCCCTTCGACCTTCTTTCCGAAACCATGGTAGTGCCGAGAGGTGCAAGAAGCAAGAGAAAAGCGTGAAAAGCTAAACCGTGCCTCCACTAGAAGTTTTTGATATACAGCAGATGCCCTTTTTCACGCTACTCGGTTCCTGGGGGCGCACGGTCCCCCAGGAACCGAATAGCGTGGAAAAGGGCATCTGCTGTATATCAAAAATTTCTAGTGGAGAAGAAACGTAAAAGCTGGGCTCAATTAGTCAATACTATTAATCGAAACACCCCCCTCTCCCAGGTGTGGGAAAAAATTCGACGTATTCAGGGAAAACCCGAGCGACCTATTATCATACTTTCTGACGGAGGCAGAACTTATTCTTACCACGCTGAAATCGCAAATAACTAGCTCAGACGTTTACCCAGATTTCGCAATCGACGAACTAAACGGCTGCTTTCCAACGGGAGAGGAACTTGCGAGAAAGCGAACATCTTGACTTTACTTCTAGAAACGAAGAGGCCTACAACAAACCTTTCTCCCTCCACGAACTACAGAGCGCTCTAGACCATACACGTGAAACTTCATCTGGGCCAGACCGGGTACACATCAACATGATCAAAAATCTCCCAGATGGCGCCCGTGAGCACTTATTAAAAGTGTTCAACCCTCTGTACTCAAACTCATTTTTTCCCGATCAATGGCGGGAATCTACAATTATACCAATACCCAAACCCGGGAAATTCCACGGCGACCCACATTACTACCGCCCCATCGCTCTTACCAGCGTTCTCAGCAAGACCATGGAAAGAATTATTAATACGCGCCTTGTCGACTACCTTGATATGCATGCAGGCCTGAATAGCATCTAGTGTGACGGCCGCAAGCGCCACTTTACGACGGACCACCTTGTTAGACTGGAATCTAACATTAGACAGTCATTTGTCCGAGGAGAACACGAAGTTTCCATGTTTTTCGACGTGGAAAAAGCATACGATACTACCTGGAAATATGGTATCATGAGGGATCTCCACCGCAAAGAGCTGAGAGGCCACTTACCACATTATATCCTTCAATTCCTGCAAAATCGCACCTTCCGGGTCAAGGTCGGCGACACCCTGTCACCATCCTATCCGCAAGAAATAGGCGTCCCCCAAGGAAGCGTCTTCAGTGTCACTCCTTTTATACTCAAAATCGACCGGATAGCAGACATTCTCCCGCGCGACAGAAGATTGCTTTCATCACGATACGTGGACGACTTACAAATAAGCTACAGGCACCCTAGCCTCTTAACAATTCAACAGGAACTCCAGAAATGTCTAAGCCTTGTCGGAAACTGGGCCTCCCTAAACGGATTCAGATTCTCGCCCCTCAAAACGAAAAACATGCACTTTACTCTCGTGCCCGGCTTACACCTAAAACCAGCCCTAAAGCTAAATAACACTCCGCTAGTATACGAGGAATCAATAAGATTCCTCGGTCTTGTGTGGGACTCTAAACTCACATGGCGACCTCATATAGCAGTCCTGGACACCCGCTGCACATAAGCAACCGGACTTATCCTCTCTGTAACATCCTTGAGATTCGGAGCCGATATGGACACCGGCATGACGTTATTCAGAACATTAATACGCTCGCGCATTGACTATGGAGCAATTGTTTACGGTTCAGCAGCCAAAACTACCCTAGAACCTCTCTCCATCATAGTATATAACGCCCTGCGTATCACAACCGGTGCGTTCCGTTCCACACCCATCGAATCCCTGAACGTGCTTGCTAACGAGCTACCTCTTCCGTTCCGGAGAGACAAACTCTCACTACAGTACTATTTCAAGACAAGGAGCTACATCAATAACCCAGCACTCGGTGACGTCACCAACATTCTTGATAAACGTCTCTTTGCGGCTAAGAAGAACATATGCCCACCCTTTTCTCTACGCGTGGATAACACACTGACCTCGTTGAACATCAGACGCAAAACAATCAAGACTTCATTCTACTATCGAATTCTTCAAATCAACACACCAACGTGGATGATCAGCACACCACTGGTCAACCTAGATCTGCAGACGTACTCCAAAGAATCAAACCCCAACCAACACTTACCGCCGAAAATTCTCACGACTACTCGATGAACAGTACTCTGAGCACCGCCATATGTACACTGACGGCTCCATAACATCGAACGGTAGGATGGCCTCGCGTTCGGCCATCCTACCCAAGAGGCCTCTATATTCTCTGCAGAGCTACACGTACTCGAACTGGCCATCTCCATTAAAAAAAGCAGCCGCCACCCCAAAAGTGTTATTTTTTCAGATAGACTGAGTGGTCTCGCCCAGTTGAAAACGCTGCACTTTGATCCCCCTGCCTTTAGAAAAATGCAACACGACCTGTTCACAACGTCCGAGGCAGACCAGGTGGTCGAGTTCTGCTGGATCCCTGGGCATGCTGGAATAAGAGGAAACGAACGCGCAGATTCCTTCGCTAAACGGGTGTCTACCCAGCAAGAACAATTCATCTCTATACATTACCGAGACTGGTTCCCAGTCATCCACTCGCGACTAACATCAGGATGGAACGACTCATGGCAACAAAGTGGACAAAAGATGCTTGCAGCTAAACCATCCGTGGGAGAATGGGCCACCAGGTTTTCTAATAGGAGAGACCAAGTGTTCATCAATCGTTTATGCACGGGACACACGTGGATAACTCACAATCACCTAATGGACGTAGACATGGGACCGGACGCACCACCACGCCCCTGTTGCCATTAAGTGGCAATCAGCGTGTAACACATATTAGAGATTGTGATGCACTCGCAGAAGCCCGACGAGCCTTCTTGAGCAGGCGTTGTAGGATGCAGCCCGACCTGTAACCTACAACGCCTGCTCACAGAAACAGAACACCGAAAAAAACTGACCGCTTTCGGAAAACACACAGGACTAAATGATGCCGTATGGAAGTAACGAAGTTTGAATAATCTCTGATCCTGAACTCTCTGTTCTCCCTGCGTATTAATTGTGAATTTTAACTTAACTTCATGCACGAAGCTGTGCAGAATCAACGAATTATCGTGCCCTACGGGAGAGCACTCAGTGACTACACGTTGGAGCTCCGGTGGAAAACGGAAGAAACTACTACTTTAACAATTCAACATGAACTCCAGAAATTTCTAAGCCTTGTCGGAAACTGGGCTTCCTTAAACGAATTCCGATTCTCGCTCTCCAAATTTAAGAGCACGCATTTAATCCTTCTGCCCGGCTTGCACCTGAAACCAGACCTATTGTTGCCTACCACACCTCTGGTATACGAAGAATAGATTAAGTTCCTGGGTCTTGCGTGGGACCCTAAACTCACATGGCGACCCCATATTACAGCTCTGGAGTCTCGCTGCAAAAAGGCAACGGGACTTCCTTTCCCTGTAACCTCCCTAAAATTCTGTGCCAATATGAAAACTGGCATGACGTTATTCGAAACAATAATACGCTCACGCATTGACTATGGAGCCGTAGTTTTCTGCTCAGCAGCCAAAAACACCCATGAACCCCTCTCCATCATCGCAAACAACGCTCTGCATATCATAACCGGCGCCGCGCCCTACGGGGGAGCCTATTATGACTCGCGTTGAGGCTCCGGTGGAAATGAGGCTCAAATCAAAATCGAAATCGGTGCGTCCCGTTCCACTCACATCGAATCCCTGAACGTGCTTGCTAAGGAGCTTCCTCTTCCCCTCCTGAGAGACAAACTCCCGCTACTATACTACTTCAATACCAGGAGCTTTATCAATAGCCCAGCACTCAACGACGTCATCAACATTCTCGATAAACGTTGTTGAGGCTCTGGCGGAAATGAAGCTGTGCATAACCACCTGCGTTTAAATCCTCCCCGTTCCTGAACGCACTAGCCTACTTGCATATCACAGTTTGATTTCTCGCACGAAGGTGTGCGAACCTACCAGAATCGACGGGCTTTCGTGCCCTACGGAGGAGCGTGCGATGACTCGCGTTGAGGCTCCGGTAGAAATGAGACCCAACACAAATCAAACGACTGACTCTCTTCCTTAGAGTGCTGAAACCCTGAGTTGATTTAAATATTTGTGAATTGATCTCGAATAAGTGTAAGGTGAACAATTGGTTTATAAACCTACAAGCATGAACAAATTATCAAAAATATAGTTCTTTTCTACTTTAAACCTCCTTACACTTAGAATTAGAAATACGTTACTTATCATTTGGTTTCTAATTTTGATCCGCACTCACAATATGGAGCGCGATCCGGTTTCTGCGGGAACCAGTCTCGGTAATGTATCTCTGGTGGAAATGAGGCTCCAATCAAAATCCGGTTTCTGTGCCAATTTTTTGCTCAGAAAAGTGGGGTTGCCAGCTATCAAGTAATCTTTACCTTTCACCCCATCTGGCGCTAATAAATGTTTCATGCGTTAACCTTTCTGCACGACACAATATGGGGGGTTGGCACTGGGATATATCATACAAAGTCATTCCGTATCGGCAATTAACAAATTAATTTTATGAATTAATGCTCATTGATTAGATTTGAAGCATTTTGTAAGCCAATGGAAGGTTTACAAAATATTGTTGAAACTAACAATTGCACGAAATTAATTGTTGAAAATAAGTTGCATTTTCGAGCACAAATGCTGAACTGGTGATGGGGTATTTGAGAAATTGTGTTATTTTAATGACTGGCAAAATGTTGAATAAAATATTTTATATTTCTTCACAAACTGGCTAATTTTTCTTGAATTTGTTTCACATGTTTTATTTAAAAATATATACGATAAAATAACTCGTACAATCTTTAGATATAATTAAATAAAATGCTTTACGATTAAATTATAATGCCACTGGTAATACAGCATAAGTTTTAAAGGTGATATTCGGTCAAATATGAGTTTGAATTTAGTTAATTAATTTCTTTCAATTGTCAACGATTCAGTGGCCCTTGTCGTATTCGTATGATCTATGTTATGAGAAACTGATTACTCCAGTTGTGTAAATTACATTTACGTGAATATCAAATCCTTATGATTAAATGCCATTGTATTCCTAGGTCTTTCAATTGTAAATTATGTCGTTGTTGTAAAGTTTTATGAACTGTGCTTCCTTTTTGAAACTAGTCGAAATCAATTGACGGATTCGCGCTTGTTGATTTAATTTACAGCTTAGTTGGAAAAGAGTGGATGATTGGCAAGGTTATTCGACAAAACTGTTCCCACGCAATCACGAACTTGTGTGTTAACCTCCACAACAAATATTGACACAACAAAAAAAAATTCCTCATCAGACCTGAATAAATAGTTTATTCATGACGTCACAGATCAGCGTTGCGGGTTTACACGCACATTATTGTGTATGAACCTGTGATTTGTGGGTATTCGAAAATGAGCTTATTCGGCCTCGACGCGGATGATAGTGGCCGTGTTGCCTTTTCAGCCCAGAAGGAGTCCAGCATGAGGCGACGCTGTTTTGTCGTGTTGGGTGACCGACGTGAACTTGAAAAGACACGAGTCTGGTATTATTTTATTCACCATACCAGAGTTGTGGTAAATATTTATGAAATTATTCATTTGCGAAAAAAAAACTAGAGATTTCCCGAAGTTAATCATACGGTAGAAAATTGTTGTATACAACCCTTGTTACCATGACAACAAGAGAGTTGTGACAAACAAAATCAACATTAACTTATCCTGTAGGCATCAGCATGCGTATAGCACAATCGAAACTTTTATTAAATTCGACCCTGATAAGGTTATATGATTTCGCCCACGAATGTGCGCGAACCCACCAGAAGCTCTTTATCTTCGTGACTAACGGGCGGCCGTGCGTGGACTCGCGTTGAGGCTCCGCTGAATATGAGGCCCAAATCAAACATCGGCTGTTCATCTAGATTGATTCAACCGATCGGGAAACTGCGCACTAAGACAAGCGCGTAGTCGACGGTTGCCGCTGTCTGAATGTTAGGGGTCATTTGGCGTCACTCACCCTGTTATCCACGCGCTGTCTGAATGTTACGGGTCATTTGGCGTCACTCGCCCTGTTATCCACGCGCTGTCTGAATGTCACGGGTCATTTGGCGTCACTCACCCTGTTATCCACGCGCTGTCTGAATGTCACGGGTCATTTGGCTTCACTTACCCTGTTATCCACGCGCTGTCTGAATGTCACGGGTCATTTGGCTTCACTTACCCAGTTATCCACGCGCAGTCTGAATGCCACGGGTCATTTGGCGTCACTCACCCTGTTATCCACGCGCGGTTTTAATGCCACGGGTCATTTGGCGTCACTCACCCTGTTATCCACGCGCTGTCTGAATGTCACGGGTCATTTGGCGTCACTCACCCTGTTATCCACGCGCTGTCTGAATGTTACGGGTCATTTGGCGTCACTCACCCTGTTATCCACGCGCTGTCTGAATGT
>SDVV010041116.1:0-10468 GCA_016164225.1 Gammarus roeselii | reverse complement strand
AAATATAATAGAGCCCAAGCAAGAAGAAATAATAAAATACTAAAATAAAGTGTTAATGATCTATAAAATGAATAATCATCCATCCACCCCAAAATAAAGCGTGAAGAGCGACTCTTGACACGTGGCTAAGTTCAGAGCTTGATATTGGAATAAAAAACAAATAACTGAAGAAAAACTGTAAGATACGATCTTTGATTCCAGTCATCAGGCAATGTATCCAGTAAGCGTAGGAGAACACTGACGAAGCCTTAGCATTAAAATTAAACGATTGGTTATGAAAAAATGTCGTTTCTAAAAATGCATTGAATTTTAGCTCTCCGTACGGCCGTTCGAACGGTGTATTGCATGCCACGAAAACTTCACAGCTGTCCGAGGATGATTAAATTGGATTCAAGAGTTCAAAGTTTTGTCCGTCCGTCCGTTGTAGCGCAAGGGAGAAAAAATGTAACTCCTACGGTTTCCGGTGGAGATGAGCCCTTAAATCTAACCCTTCAACAGTTATGAAGTTTTCATGGCATGCAATACATCATATAAATGGTCTTAAAGTGTAGTGAAATTGCATTTTTCTAAATTTTCAAATAAATAAGTTTTTTTTAAATGCCAACACTTTGTCAATTTTGCATGCATTTCGACGTTGGATGTCTCAAATGAGAGGAAAACACTATGCGCCTTGTTACACGTCAGTTTTTTTTCCTAAATTTGTTTTTTCCAAAACTGAGTGAATTTCATCACTTCATAGCTCAAGTCGAAGATCAGTATCATACTCACAATTCCAAGTTTGTTTCATCAGAAATTCGTTTTAGTTCTTCCAAAATCGGGCATTGAACTAGGCCATATCTCGGGTGTCACTCTTCACGCCTTTTACTGCTACAACGGCTCTGTAAAACAACGTTTTCCCGCAGGGCCTGGCTGTCATACGGGTAGTTGGTCAGGAAAAATAGTTTGGTAGGGGGCAGAATGGATCATGCTAAGACATTAGATCCACTTTCATTCGACTACTATGTTGATACCTGAGAAATTAAATTTAAATACATTTTTGATCTAGAGTCCTGAAACGGTGCACAGAAATTGAACGTTCTCTGTCTGGTTGCTACTCTTTAGCTTCCCAGGTAAACATAAAAAAAAGACGATCCCTACCTATCCGAATTTCAAGATATAATTTTAGGTTTCTTCTAGGATATATCGAGTAGAAAAAAACATCAGAAAACAAACAATAACTGCTACACAGGTCTAAAACATCAACCACATAACAAACTGAAGTTTTCGAGCCAAAAAACAAAATAAAGCCGCCTGTTTCCAAATATATGACCAGTAGGAGTAGGGACAGCAGCTGAAGAAAATTCGCTTATGCTTAGTATATAACGGAAAAATATGCTACTTTTCTCACACGGAATTTAACTTGACATGGAATTTCGGTACGATATTATATCTGGACGAAGCTACTTGATGCGATACTCCATACATCAGGGTTCAACCATTCAACAAAAATTGATCATTCAACATTTTTGTTCATCTTAAATCATTAACGAATTTTTCGCTCATGTGCTAGGGTTTTGATGGCATAAAAATATTGCATTGTACGTCAAATGGATATTAGGAAAATTGAGCTGGCAGTTTTCATAAGAATTACAGTTACATAAAATTTTGACGAGTTCAACATAGAACTGACATTTGATGAATTTGACCCTGTAATGCATAATGCAATTACAGGGTCAAATTCTGCTGGTTACATAATATAAAAGTTCGCGAGAAATATATATCAGAGGTTTAGTCAAGTTTGTTGATATTGAGGTAAAATGATCCCACATGTCTCGTAAAAAATGTAACGAAACTTATGAACAAGAAGGACAAAAAATAAATCTTATTAGCAGACTGTAACTTCTGCATTATAAAGCAAGCCCTGTTTCAAGAAAAAGCGTCAACGACTCGAAATTAACACCACCCGCTATCTTCTTGTCGCTGAATTTGGGACCACTGTCAAGATAGTAATTACGACCGATTTATGGCACACAGCACAAAAACTGCTAAAGAGGCGACACTCTGTTCTTAACCGAGCGGCGCAATCGCGATGGGTGCATAGCGTACTGCCATCTGGTATCACTTGGTGAGAGGCGGTAGCAGGGTTGTCGTGTGTTGGTAAACGTGCGGCCAGATCTTGTTGCTCTCGCTGCCGTGGAACTGCGCTAGGATGCCCAGCGACTTGTAAAACTCAATGAGCGGCTCGGTGTTGGCGGTGTACATCTCCAGCCGGTGCCGCACAGACTCGGGCTTGTCGTCATCCCGCTGGGTAAGGGGCTCGCCGGTGACGTCATCGACACCCTGTTGGGGATGGAGGGATCAGGGAAAAGAGAAAAGATGCGAGATAGACTATGACCACACCGCGTACAGCCGATCGACGAACGGTTTCAAGGATTGTTTCCAGTGACCGTTTATATTGAATTATTTTAGTCGAAACTAAAACGGAAGACCTCTTTGGCATGACTGATTATGTCTATGAACTTTTGAGAATAAATAAATTATGCAAACATAAGTCAACTGACATGAAGGTGAAAATTTATGAGTTGATAGCTATTGGTAGTGCAAGAGAATTTGTTCTCGCAAATAAAGTAGCGCAGAGTACCAAATGATTTAAAACACAAGTTTGCTACCCATCTTTGAACCGTAAGAAACCGCTACATGTTGACCAAGTCAATGAAGGTATTTGACATGTCGCGCGCTGCGGACGAGTGGGCTGTGGGGCAGTATTTCGAAGACTTTTCTTAGCAACTTGATAGGTTGGTTACTCTTCCGAGAATAGTACATTTCCCAGCCCTCAATGGCTTCGAAGAGCTCATAACTAAATAGACCACATCAACAAGATAAAATTGAGCGATCAGGTCGGATCAGAAAAAGGTGATTAGAAAGGACAGTTATTTGCCTCAGGAATTAAAAAAAAATTAGGACTGGCGCTCAAGCGATTATTTGGAAGATGGCAAAGAAAAGAAGATAGCCCAAAGAAAAATGAATTAATATTAGGGAGACATGAGGTATATAAAATTGAAGTTAATTCAGATACAGATACAGACACTAGGCCGAAATCCCCAACAGCAAGGGGGGTGGCCAACGACAAGGCGCACCTCACACTCTCATACACTCACACTCGCACACCTTAGCTCTTTTGAGTGCGGTTCGAGGTCAGTGTCGGCAGCAGGGCCCGACAGCGTGACTGGTTTACCCTTGCCGCGTCATGATGACCGGCCACATCCCCCCGCCCACGATCATCCCGTCTCTCAACTATATGCCTAGGGCGGGAAAGCACATCAAGGCAGCGTCAAAACTCATCCGTTCACTATCATTCTCCACTCATGCCTATTCAGTGCATGCTCTCGTGCTACCTCCACACTCACGTCCCTCCTTCCTAACGCATGCTTCACACCATCAATCCACCCAAACTTCGGTCTCCCTCTAGGCCTACGTCCACTCGCCTCTGACTTCCAACACTTTTTTCACTAATCTCTCATCATCCATCGTCAACATGTACCCGAACCATTTCAGAACACAAGAATCAACTCTGTCCTCTAACTTCATCACCATCCCCGTTCTGATGCGACCACGTCGTTCGTGAACCTGTCTCTCAGCGATACTCCAGCCATGCTCCTGAAACATTTCATCTCGAAAACTTTCAACCTTCTTCTCTCCTCTGCTCTCACCCCCCAAGTCTCAGCTCCGTCCAGCACAGTTGGTACAACGACACCCTCATACAGCCCTCTATTTGCTTCCATCCCCAACGTCCTGCAGCTCATTACGCTCGTCAGTGCACTCAACACTTTTCACCCCTCCTTCACTCGCGACTTCACCTCAGTTTCCACTAATTCAGTCTTCTTCACATGGGAGCCCAGATACTTAAAACCCTGAACTTCATCCAACAATTCTCCATTTAGGACACTAATTCTGCTCACATCAACAGTCCTCGAGCATATCATTTCTTCACTTTTACCCACGTTCACTCGAAGCTTTCTCCTCTCACACACTTTACCAAACTCAGACACTAGCCTACATAGCTTCTCCTTTGAATCCACAGCCAGGGCCGTATCATCCGCAAATAGCAACTGGCTCAGCTGCCAACTCCGCTCATTCGCTTCCAACAACTCCAAGCCACGACCCAGCACAATCGCGTTCACCTCCCTGACCAGTCTATCCATATAGATATTGAACAGCCAGGGAGACATCACGCAGCCTTGTCTCAGTCCCACTTTCACTGAGAACCAATCACTCACCTCGCTTCCCACTCTGACACATGCTCGGCTGCCAACATAGAAACTCTGCACCGCTTTTAACAAATGACTGCCCACTCCATAAATCCGCCACACCCTCCACAGCGCTTCCCCGTCAATCCTGTCGTATGCCTTCTCCAGATCCATGAAAGCCCAGAACACGTCTTTTCCCTTTGCAAGGTACTTCTCACAGACCTGTCTGACTGCAAAAATCTGATCGGCGCACCCTCTACCACTCCGAAAACCACACTGTTCCTTTCCAATTGCGCAGTCCATAGTCTCTAATCTTTCTGATCAGCACTCTCCCGTACAACTTTCCAACCACACTCAACAGACTGATACTTCTCGAGTTGCAGCATCCATTTCTATCTCCTTTGATCTTATACAGCGGAACAATGCAGGATGCACTGCGCCACTCAATTGGTACTACACCTGCCACAAAACACAAGTTCAGTCATCTCACCAACCATTCGACAATCATTACTTCACTCTTCTTCTGGCACTCGGTCGCAATGCCATCCAAACTAGGGGCTTCCCCTGCTTTCTTCCTTGCACCTCTTCCTTGGTAATGTTCGCCGCAAGTCTCTCTCCCAAAACTGGCATCCGAACACCACCACCCACAGCAACAATGTCAGCCTCTCTGTCATCTTCGACATTCAACAACTCATCAAAATAATCGGCCCACCTCTTACGTACATCACCACTTTCCAACAACAACTGGCCGGTTACATCTTTCACCACTTCCTCCTTTCCAGTCTCTACCTTTCTCACCCTCTTCACCTCTTTCCAGAACACATTTATGCTCTCCTCAAAATTTTGGCACAACCATCTGCCCCACCTGGCATCAGCATCCCTTTTGGCTCTCCTCAACACCCGCTTCACCTCGTTTCTCCTTTCGTTATAGCTTTCATATGCCACCACCGACTTCACCTGCAACTATTCCTCAAATGCTCCTCTTTTCCGTGCCACCACCAGTTTCACCCTCCTTCCACCACTCGCAGCCTTTCCTTCTGCACCCGCCCACACGGCGCGCACCACACACATTCTTCGCACATCTCAGCAACGCATCTCTTAACGTCTCCCATTCTTCCTCAACATCTCTTAGGTCCTGTCCTCTCACGTTGTCATATTCTTCGCTCAACGCATGTTGGAACTCCTCAGCTCTGCTTCTCACATTCAGTTCACTCACTTTCACGTCCTCTCTTCCTCCTCCCACTCTTTTGTTGCCCTTCCACTTCTGCTCCACTCCTAATCTACCTTCCACCAGCAGATGGTCAGACACTCCTCCACCCTCCTCTCTCAACACCCGTACATCCAACAGCCTCTCCAAGTTAATTCAGGATGGAGGGAAAATTTAAAGATTGAAGAATAGAAGAGGAGGGTCTGAAGAAAACTGAGGGTGTTCACTCACCTCCTTCTTGGGGGGGTTGAAGTCAGTGTTGTAGACCCTGCCCGAGGAGATATGCACCCAACGGCCCTTGATTCGGTCAATGATGACCTCGTGGGGCACCTCAAGGCTTACCACCAGCTGAAGCTGTAACACGTGACAACATTAGAAGCTGTCGACATCGAACATGGAAGTTGCATTATTTCGAACGATTTTTGTTCAGGCAATTACTTATTTATACAGAACAGCAACTACAACCCTGAACATAGACTTCGATGTTGACTATTTAACGTCTTATTCATTAGACAATGACTAACTATTCAACCAATATCACACACGCAGACTAGGAAGCGTACTACCTATGTGCTAGTAGATAAGGTCGTAAACAGCGAGAGCTTTAATCACTGCTATTGCTTCTCGTCTCAAAATTCTCATGCTATGATGTCAGATGTCTCTTGAGTCGTGTCTAACCTGATGGATTTTCTGCAAAGCCTCAGCCTGTGGTCTGGTGCGAGGGAAGCCGTCCAGCAGCCACCCCCTCTCTCCGCTGTCCACCTGCTCCAGCTCTCCGCCAATGAGGCCCACCATGACGTCATCAGGCACTAGACCGCCGCCAGACATGTGCTTGGCCGCTTCCGTGCCAAGAGCTGCACGAGAATGGAATTATCAATGAAGATAGAGCAAATTACAATGAAGGGATAGTGGTCCAAGATTACACTAGAAATGAAGGCAGCTACTCCATACACAAACTAGATGTCGTCCAGCACAACAGGAAGATGATGTTCCGAGCATCATCAGTTAGGTGTAAAAAATCAACATGATTTGTTAACAGCATTCAATTGTAATATTTAAAACGAAGAAATGAGACACGGCATTAATATTCACATAACTTCACCATTCCTCTCTGCACACCATACCGGTCAAAAAATTTCACCTCAGAAGTCTTAATAGTTTTTCAAAATTCAATAACTGAAAAGCAATGATGGACCCGGATCTCTTACACCTGACTGTCACAAGACGGCTGTTCCTTCATCAACCTACTCACCAAATTTTTGAGTTCTAATTCGAATATTCCGGCAATGAGATTTTATGTAGTTAAATGTGCACGTACAGTTGCTAAAGAAAATTAGTTCATGATACAAATCGACAAAATTATTAGATTATAAATTTTGCTTTAGTTTTATATGATCTCATAAGAAATTTTATGTCTTGAAGCAAAGGGGCTAGGAATCCCGTTCTCTGTAAAATCCTTCCTCAAAGACGGCAAGACGAGCAGGGGGAGGAGAGGCTCACGCCTCTCCGAACCCTTTTGTTAGGGTCGCTGAATTTGGGTGGCTGTAGTACGAATGAGGTAAAGAGTAGAGAAATTGGTGAGATGTTTGTGAGGAGGAAGTTAGATGTGTTGGCGCTGAGTGAGACGAAATTGGAAGGTAAGGGCGAATGTGAGTTTGGTGTGGAAAGTGGAAGAAAGTCAGATATGGAGGAAGGCTGAGCACGAGAAGGTGCGGTCCTGATATTGAGTGATCGGTAAGCTCGTAGCGCTACCGAATGGAAGGAGGTGTCCTCAAGATTGATGTGGGTGAAAGTAAAGTTAGATGTAGAAAGAGGGGCATTTGTGAGTGCTTACGGACCTGGCAGCGAGAGGAGTGAAGAGAAGAGAAGGCAATTCTGGACTGACCTGAGTGATTGTCTGGAGAGTTTTGAAGGTCAGTTTAATGTAGTTGTACTAGGTGACCTAAATGCGAGAGTAGGAGATGTAGAGGTGGAGAATGTGATAGGAAGGTAAGGCATTCCCTCTAGAAATGACAGTGGAGAAAACCTGATAGGTCTGTGTATGGAGCAGGAGTTGGTGATCGGAAACAGTTTTTTTCAAGAAGCGAGATTTTCACAAGTACACAAGGGTAAGGATGGCCCATGGTGCTGATATCGAGGAGAGGGGTGGGGAGGCTGATGGATGTGCGTGTGTTGAGAGGGGAGGGTGGAGGAGTGTCTGACCATCTGCTGGTGGAAGGTAGATTAAGAGTGGAGCAGGAGTGGAAGGGCAACACACGAGTGGGAGGAGGAAGAGAGATAGTGAAAGTGAGTGGACCGAATATGAGAAGTAGAGCAGAGGAGTTCCAGCAGGCGTTGAAGGAAGAATATGACAACATGAGAGGACAGAACCTGAGAGATGTGGAGGAAGAATGGGAGACGCTAAGGGATGCGTAGCTGAGATGTGAGAAAAAGGTGTGTGGTGCGCGCCGTGTGGATCGGGTGCAGGAGGAAAGGTTGCGAGTGGTGGAACGAGGAGGTCAAACTAGCGGTGGCACGGAAAAGAGGAGCATTTGAGGAATGGTTGCAGTTGAAGTCGGTGGTGGCTTATGAAAGCTACAAAGAGAAGAGAAACGAGGTGAAGAAGGTGGTGAGGAGAGCTAAAAAAGACGCTGATGCCAGGTGGGGCAGACTCTTGTGCCAGAATTTTGAGAACAAAAACATGTTCAGGAAGGAGGTGAAGAGGGTGAGAAAGGGAGAGACCGGAAAGGAGGAAATGGTGAGAGATAAAAACGGCCAGTTGTTGTTGGAAAGTTGTGATGTACGGAAGAGGTGGGCCGAGTATTTTGATGAGTTGTTGAACGTCGAGGATGACATTGTTGCTGTGGGTGGTGGTGCTCAGATGCCAGTTTTGAGAGAAAGACTTGTTGCCGACATTACCAGGGAAGAGGTGCAGGAGGCGGTGGAGGTGATGAAAGCAGGGAAAACCCCTGGTTTAGATGGCGTTGCGACCGAGTGACTGAAAAAGGGTGGAGTAACGATTGTCGAATGGTTGGTGAGGTTACTGAACTTGTGTTTTGTGGCAGGCGTGGTACCGATTGAGTGGCGTAGTACCTGCATTATTCCGCTGATTAAGGGCAAAAGCGATAAAGACGAATGCTGCAACTCGAGAGGTATCAGTCTGCTATTTGTGATTGGTAAGTTGTACGGGAGAGTGCTGATCAAAAGGATTAGAGACTGTACGGACTGCGTAATTGGAGAGGGACAGTGTGGCTTTGGGAGTGGTAGAGGGTGTGCGATCAGATTTTTGCAGTGAGACAGGTCTGTGAGAAGTACCTTGCCAAAGGAAAGGATGTGTTCTAGGCCTTCATGGATCTGGAGAAGGCATACGACAGGATTGACAGGGAAGCGGAAGCGCTGTGGAGGGTGTTGCGTTTGTATGGAGTGGACGGACATTTTTTGAAAGCGGTGCAGAGTTCTATGATGGCAGCCGAGCAAGTGTAAAAGTGGGAAGCGAGGTTAGTGATTGGTTCACAGTGAAAGTGGGACTGAGACAAGGCGGCGTGATGTCTCCCTGGCTGTTCAATATATAAATGGATGGAGTGGTCAAAGAGGTGAACGCGAGTGTGCTGGGTCGTGACTTGGAGCTGTTGGAAGCTAATGGGCGGAGTTGGCAGCTGAGCCAGTAGCTATTTGCGGATGATACGGCCTTAGTTGCGGATTCAGAGGAGAAGCTATGTAGGCTAGTGTCTGAGTTTGGTAGTGTGTGAGAGAAGGAAGCTTAGAGTGAACGTGAGTAGAAGTAAAGTAATGATATGCTCGTGGACTGTCGATGCGAGCAGAATTAGTGTCCTTCTAAATGGAGAGTTGTTGGAAGAAGTTCAGTGTTTCAAGTATCTGGGCTCCCATGTGGAGAATACTGAATTAGTGGAAACTGAGGTGAATTCGCGAGTGAAGGAGGGGTGTAAAGTGTTGGGTGCACTGAGGAGCGTAATGAGCTGCAGGACGTTGGAAATGGAAGCAAAGAGGGGGCTGTGTGAGGGTGTCGTAGCGCCAACTGTGCTGTATGGAGCTGCGACTTGATGGGTGAGAGCAGAGGAGAGAAAAAGGTTGAATGTTTTTGAGATGATATGTTTGAGGAGCATGGCTGGGGTGTCGCTGAGAGAAAGGTTCACTAACGACGTGGTTCACATTAGAACGGGGATGATGAACAAGTTAGAGGACAGAGTTGATTTGCGTGTTCTCGGATAGTTGAGTACATGGTGAGGATGGATGAAGGGAGATTGGTGGAAAGATGTTGAAGTCAGAGGCGAGTGGACGTAGGCCTAGAGGGAGACCGAAGCTTGGGTGGATGGATGCTGTGAAGCAGGCGTTAGGAAGGAGAGACGCCAGTGTGGAGGTAGCGAGAGGGCGTGCACTGGATAGGTGTGAGAGGAGAATGATAGTGAACGGATGAGTTTTGACGCTGCCCTGATGTGCTTTCCCGCCCTAGGCATATCGTTGAGAGACGGGATGGTCGTAGGCGAGGGGGTGGGGCGGTCATCATGACGCGGCAAGGGTAAACCAGTCACGCTGTCGGGCCCTGCTGCCGACACTGACCTCGAACCGCACTCATGACCCTGAGGGTGTGCTGCAGGGTCCCCGGCCGGACTTTTTTGCGCAGAAGAGCTAAGGCGTGCGAGTGTGAGTGTATGAGATTTGATTTGAGCCTCATTTCCACCAGAGCCTCAACGTGAGTCATAATAGGCTTCCCCGTAGGGCTCGATGATCATTGATTCCAGTAGGCTCGCACGCCTAAGTGTGCAAGGAAAAAACAAAACAACGATTTTAACGTTAGAAAAAAATGTGAAAATTTTAGCCATGTCAGACGCACGCTGGTGCGCAAAAGAAAAACGCTTACTCGAACCGGACCTCCGCTTCCAATCCTTTAGAACTTGAAGAGTAATATGTACGCACCCTAGTGCGTACAGGTAGCATCGTCGAGATAAGTACAAGGTCAGTGGCTACACGGGCAAATTCAGCTCAGACAGCAACGCAATACAATATTTACAGCTACGCGGTTTAGTTGTATAAATAT